>WAAD01042361.1:8663-21258 GCA_013389945.1 Fregata magnificens
CTTCTTCTTCCCCCAGCTTTATATACTGAGCATGACATCATATGGTATGGGATATCCCTTTGGTCAGTTGGGGCCAGCTGTCCTGGCTGTGTCCCCTCCCAGCTTTTTGTGCACCTGGCAGAGCATGGGAAGCTGAAAAAGTCCTTGACTAGTCTAAGCACTACGTAGCAACAACAAAAACATCTTTGCATTATCAACACTTTTTTCACCACAAATCCAAAACATAGCCCCATACTAGCTACTATAAAGAGAATTAACTCTGTCCCAGCCAAAACCAGCACAATCTGTTAGATACATCCTTACTAATGCATCCCAGGAGGCTGTTGGCTTTCTTTGCTGCAAAGGTGCATTGCTGGCTCATGTTCAACTTGGTATCCACCAGGACCTCCATGTGGATAAGCTCTGTGGAGCTCCATCCTAGAAGGCTGGGCCCCAGCCTATACTGTTGCATGGGGATATTACATCCTAGATGCAAGACCTTGCACTTTGCTCTTTTTGAACATCATGAGGTTCCTGCCAGCCCATTTCTCCAGACTGTCCAGGTCCCTCTGCGCAGCAGCCCTGTCCTGTAGTATACTGACTGCTCTCACCAGTTTGGTGTCATCCCCAAATTTGCTGAGAGTGTATTCTGTCCCATCATCCAGATCATTAATGAAGGCATTAAACAGTGATGGTTCTAGTACTGATCCGCAAAGGATCCTGCTAGTTGCTCACTGACAGGTTGACTTTGCACTATGGGTCATGACTCTTTGAGCCTGGCGGTCTAGCCAATTTTCCACCTACCTTATTGTTCACTTATCCAGCCTCCACTCATGAATTTGGTGATGAGAGCATGGGGAACTGTTTCAAAGGCTCTGATACAATCAAGGCATAGGAAATCTAAGTCTCTCCCCTTGTCCATAGCACCAGTCACCTCGTCATAGAAAAGAATGAGGCTGGTCAGGCGTGATTTGCTGTTGGTAAAACTGAACTGGCTGCTCCCAGTCACCTTTCTGTCTTTCATGAGTTTAGAAATAACTTCTAAGTGGATCTGTTCCATCACCTTCCTAGGGACTGAGGTGAGGCCAATCAGCCTGTAGCCCCCTGCTATTTTTGAAGATAAGTGTGGCATTTGCCTTTTCTGCAGCCCTCAGAAATCTCCCCTGATTGCCATGACCTTTAAAAGATGATGCAGCATGGCCCTGCAATGACATCTGCCAGTTCCTTCAACACCCTTGGATACATCCTATCTGTTTACATGGACTTGTGTATGTCTAATTAACTTTTCATTTTCCCTATTCATTCTTTAATTCATCTAGGGTTTTTTATTATTATTATTTTATGGTATTGCCCAATATTCTAATGATGACATATTAATCACTAGACTTAGGAAGATATTTTTGTGCATATCTTTTTTAGGCCAGGAACTGTCTTTACAAAGGACTCCAAGACATCATTCAAAATTTATGTGACCAAAACAGTAAGTAAACCAACAGTATTTACCAGCCTGGATATAACATCTTCTATTGTCTTCCAACATCAGTTCTCTTGATTGATTTACTGATTAGTACATTCTCACTAGTACCTACTTTTGCTGAAAACAAATAAGGTCATGAAGTCATAGGTAAAAATGCTGAGGCTTTGAAATTACATCACTTTGTAGAGTAACATCCTTAATCACCTCTCTCATTTGTGGCGATAAGCCAACACAATTGTTCAAGAATAGTATTTTAATTTCAAAGACCTCCTGTAAGATTTTTATTATCAGTGCCCACAACTGCCAACTTATCTGGAACTTACCTTTGCAGTATATTTGTTGGAGTTCATAGAATAGGCCACTTAGCATCAAGTGAAGCATGAAGACATTTGGAATTAGCAAACTATAATGACTGTGAAGCAAGCACTCTTGTAGTTTGACCTCTCTATACATAACCAGCAATGACTGGGAGAAATAAAGTGGACATTAAAAAAGAATGACTAAGAGGCAGCAAAAAAGGCTCTGAATTAAGCCAGTTGGAGGAAAGGTGAGCCACAAAAAGCAGGTACATTGATCTGAGTTAATGTATCCTTGTTGCCTCTCCTTTGTCATCTTGCTAGTCTGCGCAGATCTTCAGTCCATTTACAGATAAATAACTGAAGCTTGAAGCATTGTGCTCAAGACAATGGCTCTACTCTGATTTTACACGGGTGGAGTACTTTATATCTAGGGTCTGGTATACCTAAAGTGTTAATTGAAAATATGGGTTTATTCAGCAGAATTGAACAAAGCTTGGAGAACCTGTCTGGAAACAGCCTCTGTCACCAACTCTAAAAATCGTAACGTGAGAAGACACAAGATCTGTGGTAGGATAAAGAATCAGGTGCTGGATTTCCAGGGAGTGACACAGCTAAGATAAAATCCAGAGCCATCAAAAATAGACAACGTTCCTCTTTCTCACAGTTCTTCACCAAGAGCGACTACTTTGTCTCACAGCCTTACATAATCAACAACCAACCCCAAACCCAATGTAACTTCTTTTTCCCAGGTTATAATATTTCTTTGCATGCATGAAAAAATGCAGTCAGGTGACACCTGATGCAACAGACAGATCTAGTGACATCATCACCTGTGGAGGCCTTTACATACAAGTTGGGCAACAATTCAGGTAATCAGGTGTCTGGAACAGTTTAGGAATTGCCCCCATCTTGAGGCAGGGAGATGGACTTCACAAGTTTTGAGGGTTCTTTCTTTATATATTTTCTTTGTTGCTCTCAGCAATTTTTTTTTTTTTAATTAATGCTTCTAGGAAGCTGCACAGATATGCGCCAATTATCTTTAGACAGTTCTTGAAGAAATTGATAAATAGTTCAATGAAAAAATTTTGTTTGAATTTTGGCATTTCTTATGGATGTATTATTTTCTACAGACCAGCATGACTCTTGAGTGGCAGTATGGTTTTATTTTAATTCATCAGCTGTAGTTCTTCAGCTTTTCTTCTTAATAATCTTAACATTAATAACAATATTGACATAGATAGGTAGAATTTATTTGTGACAAAAATAGCATTACATAGTTTCTTCAAACAATCCATGCCCTTTGGGGGGTATTTGGATTACTCTGGACAATTGAAAAGGTAAAATTTATCGATTAATTGCAGTCAGAGCACATTATTTGCTGAATTAATGACAAATCAGCTTTACTGGCAGATGGAAAATTTCAGGGCGAGTAAAAATACTCACAGAAGCATGATTAAAACTTAAGAAGATTGTCTAATAGGGTGATTTTTGAATTCTTTGTTGGCCTCCAACAGACAAAGACAAAGTTCCTAAATACTGTATTGTTGTTTAAATTGGTTTTGAGTATAGTCAATAGCTGTTCATCTAAAAGCAGGAATGGAAAAAAGAAAGGCTGAAATAAAGCAAGTGATCTGCTCTTTGTCATCTGATCGAAGTATGTGGAAAGGAAAAAAGTAGCTTTTCTAGAGTTGTGAGAAAACCCAATAGAAGCAGAATTTAAATGAAACTATTTAGGGGCAAAGTTGGTTTATGCCCTTGGACTACCTCAGGAGTAACAATAAAAAGGACAAATTTAGAGCTGGAAGACATACTGAATTTAGTTGAGCCACAACTCCAGGCTTGAATTTGGCCCACAGAGCATTTATTAATTATGACTGATAATTTTACACATATAGAAGTAGCATCAGAGCACAATTGCGTGTAAAAGATCTATTAATTCAATATCCAACTTTCTCTAACATTTACAGATAATTACCAAAATCATTTATCCTACTGAATGAGAAGGAAAATATAAACAATTTGATTAATTTATAGATTATTTTATTTGGCATGTTAATTTCTGTAAACCTTCTGTGGAAACTCAGAGAAAATCAAGTCTTAAATTTTATATCAAAATTGTTAGTTTTGTGGTGATTTTTCTTCTGTGGCAATAATTTTAATGGTGTAGGGTTAACTCCTATGACAGGAATGTTACTAGCCTCCTGAACAGAGTAAGTTAGTGTGATCTCTTATGTGTAGATCTGATCTCTCAAATGTAGAGCTGGAAATTTTGTTAACAAATTTTATTATTTAAAAAAAAGCCATATGTATGAAATCCAAAATTTTTGAGTTTATGGTTCAGTTTGTCTTTTTAGTTTGTAAAACTACTTAAAATGCAGTATAAATGACAAAATACTGTAAACACAACTTCATTAGATTCTTATCAGAAAATGTCCAAATGCGATGTTTTGACTTGGTTGAGATGCTCCATTTAAATTTTCTTCAAAGATGAGGGAACTCTATTTTCTAGTAAAGAAGCACTCCATGAGAAAATGGTTTTCTTCTAAGTCTTTTGCTGCTGGTAGTCATTTGCAATGTTTCACTGGAACATGGGCATTATGGGTGATCATGGGTGTGGAGTGGAGAAGCTAAGTTGCAAGTCACTTCCAGATCTCTGAAACATGAGATTGAATTTGAACTTAGAAATTCACGCAGAAGAGTGAATCAGCAATGTACTTTATTCCAGATTGGTTGCTGCTGCTGTTAAGGGAAAGAACTGTGTTTTGTACCAATAGGAATTTTTTATGATATGTGATTTTATTTTGTGATACTGTGAACTGAAATAATGCAGACTGCAGGTTATAGTTGTGCCCAATATGTTTAACAGGATGGGCCTAATATCTGATTAGCTAGGATAAGAGTGAGCATATGCAACCACTACAGCAGGATTGCTTTTCTGTTGGCATACTTTAGGAAAGTGGAATAGAGATCACTTGTGTACTCTTTAAATTTCTTTGAAGTGATTTGGAGTGCTTGGTTACAAGATAAAACAAAATGCGTTTACGGTGCATTTTAAAAGATTTTTAAACAACAAAAGAAAAAATAGTGTATATAAACTGAGGAATCTATTTGGGATGTTAAAGCTGAATTCTGTTTTTAATTGTCAAAGAGAGGTGATATTAATAGACTGGTAGGTTTTTGTCCCTTCCACACATACCCAAATAGCATCCTGAGAGCAATTCACATGTCATACCAAGAGCCATGGAACAGCCAAAACAGAATCAAAAGAACAATAATGCTTCCTGGCATAGCTATATATTACCTAAAACAACACAAAATGAGGATTTCAGGCATGGGTGCACAATGCACATTCCACCTCAGAGTTTTGTCTTCCTACAGTCCAGCTTAAACCAGCAAATGTCATCACTGAAGGAAAATAACCTCCCCTTTTGATAGCCCTTGCTCCTCTTTCCCATTCAATATACAGCCCATCCTTTTATATCTTTACAATACTCCTGTGAACAGTGATATTGATCGTATATACTCAAGCCCTGATTCAGCAAAATGCTTAAGTATATGAAGACATGATTTATCTTGTTGAGTTTAGTATGATGCTTGAACCATATACCTTTCTTTTTTTCCTGAATCAAAGTCTTCCCCATGTGAGAGAAACAGAGCTCCTCAGTAAATTGTTACAACTCTAATGGGGTATCAACCACATTTACCATACTATACTATAACATAGGTTTTTAAAAATAAATGAAATTGAAAGTGCTGAAGGTTCCAGCATTGTCCTCTCATAGGCTTGGTCCTGCAACGCTGGTTCTGTTTTAACTAGAGCTGATGGTGAAGATGTTTAACTGCGTGTCCTCCTAGCTGAGGGCCCCTAAGTTAAGTGTCTTGGAGACCTAACCTAAACCAGTAGTCTCTTCTTTGTAGCTGATGGAGAGAGAGAAGTATTGGGCACCTCCATGGGAATGGGGATAGGACAGGGTGAGGCCAGGTGGTGGCCCATGGAGGGGGTCAGCCTGTGGTGGGGGTCAGCATCAGGCCCAGTGAGGGGAACCAGGGTCAGACATAGCCTCATGATTGCCAGGCAGGGCCATGGGGATGGGTACAGACCAAGGAGAGGCTGGGACATCAGCCTACTCTAAAAATACTTTATAGCAATATTAATCTTGTAATTTATACTACTGCTGAGTTTCTTTTACACAAAATTCAGTTAAAAGTTCTATTCACAACAACAAAAATTTAGTTTTTCTAGTAAAAGTTGCATCCAAAGTTTTGGCAAACTGCCGTGAGGACAGTTATTGTCAAGGCCTTGAGACATTGAGAGATTTCCCAGCTTGACCTTGGACCTGCCCCATCACCACAAACTTGCCTGATGCTGTGGGCTGGGGCTGCCCCCAGCTGCCCCCCTGGCCTGACCTGGTCCCTGTCTGGGGGTGCTGGGATAGGCGCTGGCTGCAAGGCTCTGCCCTGCCAGCCTTCATGGGAAGTCCCCATTGTTCCTGCCCCCAGGGGGGTGTCAGCCCACATAGTGCCCTGGCACATATCCTTCCACTTAGTGTGAACTACCTCCATCAGCCTGGGGTGAAGGGGGAGTTTCCCACCTCCGTGCCTAGGCTCTTGGACCTTTATGAGTGTCCTATTGCAATTCAGCAGAAGATAACTAAAAAGTTTGCTACAGTGGCACCCTGACCAACTTCTTGCACTTGGATTTTGTATCTGAATACAAGAAGTTGTTGAGGGAGACACTCTTTGTGACTGCTTTGAACTGTAAGTTTTTTCATTTATGAAATGGATGACTTTCTGAGGGTCCTTGCATCTCCTTGGCTTGCTTTTCTCCTTGACTACACTGCCAAAACAGCTAACCATTGAAATATTCTTGGCTATGAACTATGCTCTTAGAAAACACATTTGATGTTCATATATGGTCTCTTGGCTGCCTATACTGATGCCCATCTGCTAGGATGGCATGATGCCGGCACACACAGTGGCACGCCAGTTTTTTTGGGCAAGGAGCACCAGCCATGAATGGTTTCACACAGGCAAGCTGCTGAATGCTTCAAGGACCATCCCTTTTGGAAGAATCCTTTCTTTTGTTATAGGATTGCCACACTGTTGCCATAGGGCTCTTTAAACCATTGGCAGCTTTGTGTCCTAATACAATACTTGACTGTTGAGGAGGAACATAAGAGGCTGAAGAGCACTTGAGACTCGCAAGTATCTTTTGAAATGTTGTCTGACTTAGATGCATATGAAACACTGATTATTTGAAATAAAATCTATGGATATGTTAAACAGGAGCACTGAGTGGTTCTGGATTTATGTATCATATTTTTAAGTGATGAAAACAGAAATCCCAGACCTGTGTGGCACAGAAGCGCTTGCCAGCATGGGATACACGGTGTGATCAGTTAATCACAAAGCTTCAGTGTTCCCACAAGTCAATAACCAAATTGAGTAATTCTGAGCACAAAGTTGTCACAATAAAAGTCAAGGGCATATGGGGACAGGAATGAGAGGTCAGATCATAAAGAGAGAAGAAATTTAGCACAGGATTTGAATTTGAAAAGAAATCAGTGAACTGGAGAAAAATAGCAAGACTTTCCAGGGAGTGCAGCTTGGGACAAAACAAGAGGCTTTCTGCAATGATGATCAGTTACTGATGGATGAGAATGTGATGCTGAGGGTGTAAAGAGAAGAAAACAGAATAGAATAATGCAGCTCAGACATAAATAATTTTATCACTTTAAATGCAAAAAAAGCTTACTGTAAGTTGAAAAAGGGTTCATTTTACATATGTGTTCCATGATTTCTAACTGGGGAAGAATTGGAGTTTCCCCTCTGCTTCAGGAATGTTTTGCAATCTCAAGGCATATCTTGTTCTGCATTGGATGAGTGCCCCAAGCCCTAGGCTAGCTGCTGTTTGGGAGTGGTAAAGCTGTCTTTCTCATTCTCACCAGAAATTTCATCCATGCTAGTATTAGTATACTTATTCCTGAGGAAAAGTTCATCTCTTGTTCAAAATCTCTCTTGATAGACAAAATATGTAATTGATAAATTTTCCAAAGACAGGTAGATTCAGAGGAGTGACACAGCTGGAATCAGAGGAGTGACTGAGTCTTAGCAATGCAAAGGCTACCTAAGGGTGGTAATGATGTCAACAGAGCTGCTTCAGCTGCCTTTAAAATGCCCTGAGGAATTCGCCCATTAGGGCTGGGGACATACCCCTTCCCAGCCTTCTCTGTGGCCCTAGACTGTCCTAAAGAAAACACTTTTGATTATTTTCTTTTTATTTGATTCATCTCTAAGTTCTATTTTTCCCTTTTCAAAATGATAATCTAGTTTTCTTCCTCACCAAATCACTCACCAGGTTTAGGGGTTTCTGATACGTTGGAAACTTTTTGCTGAACTTGGGCTCTCAAACAAAATTATTTCCTTCCCTCTGAGCCCCCTCAAAGCCCAGTGGCTTAGTGGTTTGCTCACTCTGCTGGGGTGTGGAAGACTTAGCTTCATGTCTTCTGCTTTGCTTACCTAGACAATTCACAGTACCTTTAGCAAGAAATATCAAGGGACAGCCACTACAGAGCGTATTATTTCTTGACAAAGACAGAACTGATAGGAGACATCTGGTTTCAAATGATTCCTTCTAACTGGGCACTCATTAGACTTACAGAAATGTAGAGACCTTGAGGATTACATGGGACTTTCGATCTTCTAAATTTTGTATTTAAGTACATATGACTCAAAATGATTTAGCCATCTAATTCCCAGCAACTACATTGAGGAATGGGTACCACATTACCTTTGTGGATTTGGGACATAAAGCGGTAGTTAGGTCTCCTTCCTCTTTCTAAATCTCCTTGCTTACAGGATCTAACTCCTACCGGTCACAACAAAGCCTGTTAGGATGCAGCTATAGAGGGAATAATGATGCCTATTATAGCTGAGACTGTGTAATAGTTTCTATTGCATAACTTTCTGAAACTGAAATTTTCAAGTCTTTGTCCAGGAGTGGCCTTATTGCTGAAAATATTCTCAGTAATGGTTCAGCAATTTTGCAATATGAGGAGAAAAACTACTTTGCTATTATAAAAATTAGACCTCATAACTTTTTGAACAGCTATGCAGCCAAACTATCCCGTAATAAAAGTTGGACGTTGGCATGGAAACCACCCTCTGAGGAGAAGGGCATTTGGTTTCATTTTTCAGGCCTTGTAACTTATGTAGCGATTTACCCTTCTGCAATGCTGAAAAACCCCCACAGGTATTCAAATAATTTTGAGCCTCAACTTGAAGTAAGAGTTAAACATGTTCACTCATTATTTATATAAGTATTTTCATTATATTTATTTAATTGACATAACCACAAAATGAGAAGCTGCTTCTATGCATCAAGATGAAGCATCAAACAAAATTTTTCCAAATATAATTATCTTATCCAAGGGAACTGAGAACTGAATGACTTAACATGGTGAGGGGGAAATGAGAAATTAAGTTGTTAATGCTCCGGCAATAATTACTATAAAAATGCATTTTCAACACTGATTGTTGATTTAGTTGGTCACAATCAACCCTTTAATGTGCTTAGTTGCACTTTCAGACTCCAAGACATATAAAAGGTTGTGTTGCTTTTGTACTAAGATGAAACATGTTAGCTTTCTGCTGATAGACTTGGTATAAATTTACATAATTCCATCAACGTGATGGAACTACATTGAGTTAAACTGGTAAACTGGTTCTATGTGAACAGCTATGCCTTCAGCGTATGCTCACACCTATTCCAGCACATCAGTGTTTTCCCAAAAGCTTGCATGTGGCGCCTTTCATGTGTACATTTACAGTGTCATTCATAGGAAAAAGCCCATGCATTAGACTAGGCTCTTTGAGAGACACTCAAAGGTATTTCTGAAATGTGGAGAGATTGTTGAGTGGGCAGAATGAGAACAAAGCGTTCACAGTAGATTGGCATAGATGCCCACAGTGCAACTCCTGGAACAAAATAAATAGCAAGTGTAGCGAAATTGCATTGTTGAGAAGACTGAGGATGATGCCAAGAAGCTTCCAAAACCTTCCATGCAGAGATTGTCTAAAAACTTTAGCACTAGACCATTTGAATGCAGAAATGCCTTTAGATATGGAAACATTACTCTAAAAGCTGATTTTTATTGTCTCAGGTTAGCAACTCATCAGCTAGGTGTTGGCAAGCCTACTGTCCAGTTATTGTTGTGAGGCATTTGCAATGTAACCCTTAAAGCTGATTGCAGGTGGTTTGCAGAAGAGGTCCTGAATTAATGACTGACTTCTGCTGAGGCCACTACTTCCACAATCACCTTTTTGAATAAGAGAGGAAATACAGTAACTGCATGGAATAATCTTTGCTTCCTTTGCAAGGTACTGCAGAGATGGGTTTATGAACACAACTACATGTAGTATCAGAAAAGTGGATGCTGGTATTTCTCCTACAAAACTGTTTGTATGTCAATGTTTCAAATGCCTTCAGCATTACTGTAGATTGCTGTTCCATGACCAGCTGCCTGTTTGCCAGGTATTAGTTCACAGAGAGGACAAAAGGAAGTGACGGTTTCTGAAGAAAGTGCAATCAGGGACTGTAAACCAGGGTCAGAGCTGCCCCTGCCTCTGACTCATTTTAAATATAGATGGGAGAGTCCCTCTTCCTTCAAAAAGCCATCCCATCTGATGATGAAAGAATGATTTGGACGATTACCCAGCGTGTTTAGATTTATATTTATTCATTCTTCAACTTCATTCTCCTTTTAAGGATGGATATATCCACTGTACTGTGCTAAGGAATACTGGCAATGCATTCCAGGAGACAGGGGTGTTTTGAGTGGTAAATTTCCTTTTCAACACACTAAACCTCAAATTTTGCATTCCCTTTTTGGCTTGCAAATGCATGAAAAGTTCTGAAATTTATCTGGAAAAGCACTCACTGACTTTGCATTCCTAACTTGGTGAAAGGTTTGGGGTCTGAGTATTGCACAATGGCATAGAGCAGGCCAGACAGAAAGAGAAACAAGAGAGAGAGATGATAAAAATCTGTGGGAGAAATAGATAATCTGTAAGTGAACATTTTTACAATGCAAACATAATACACTTTTCTAGATATTTAGGTAATAATTACCTCATTATCTTTCAACAATGGATTCTTTATTTCCGTTCCTTTTGGTACCTGACACTAATTTTTGTAACTACAATAACGTAGAAATTACTGTACACACACAGTTACAGTGTGAGCCTGTTTAATTAGTTGCCTGGAAAAGAAAGATAATGTCTTATTATCTGTGTGGGGATAGTCAACTTATCCTATGTTTGGAGATAATCACCTTCACTCTGAAGTGGGAAGACATCCTGTAATTACCACAGAGCTAAACCCAGTCCTTTCTTCCAGGGAAGCCGGTGAGTCCTGAAGGCAATGACAACTTCCAAGCTTCGGCTATCCATAAAGTCTTTTAGACACCAGAAGACTCCATTTTTATGGAGGTTGTTCTTTAACATATTTTCAGAACAGTAACAACTGCCTTCTCCATTCATTTGCTTCATAACACAGTCTTAAAATTCCACTTGTCTGCAGGATTCATTAGCAATGTCTTTTTTATGTACACATATGTGCAGGCTTTGTGTGTGGTCTCCTAGAAAGTATAAACCTCCTTCCTATCTGATTGAGAATCTGGCATGCTCAGCCCATTAACTTGACTTCTATACTCCTCTGCTAAGATCTTGTGCAATGTTGAAGACCCATGCACTGAGAAATACTGAGTCCATTTCTTATCTTCTTATCTTTGAGGATAAATAATAGGTTAAAACATCACCCTTCAGCTTCCTTAACCTGTTCCCATAACTATAGGACAGTCCTGCAGAACTGGCTCTTGACTGCAAGAAATATTTTCAACTGTAGGTCTGGACAAGTCACTCAATGTGCTTCTTACTATATTTCACTCCAACCTCGTTGAGGCTGTACAGCACTGTCTGTATCTTAGTAATGCTATAGTAGCATCTACCTATTGTAGTGGAGCTCCAATTATTGTTAATAAAAATGCATATGAATAAACATTTTTTTTTCTTAGAATGCTTAGGCCTGATTTTTCAGTCACTTTTGTTTGCACGTTTTTGTACTTTGGAGAGATCAATTGCTTTAAATAAGCTGCCCCAGCTTTTTCAGACTTGCAGTTGGAATACAGTAGCAAGTTGCAACATAATAGGCAAGGTGATGTGGAGAAACTGAGGCAAGGTCTCCAAGGTGGCACCACTCCATAGAGCAAAATGTGCATCCTGGGTGTTTCCTGATGAATCTCCTCACCAACATCTGGCAGTCATTATTGGTACAAAATGGTGATTAATATATAAGTAGAAAACCTGTTTCTGTCAGGAGAGGAGAATGTCAAGGCTATGGTTTGTCAAGGGAATCTCAAAAAAGACATTCAGGGAATAGTTGGAAGTCCATTACCGTTAGTAATGTAGCTAAGATCCTTATTTCTTTCCTACTGGAATTTGTTCATTCATCAGAATTGAATTGCTTTGTGGAAACCCTTTGGTTTTGAGCAGAGAGGTCTTGTGAAACCCTGCCTGCTAGGCAGTTTTTGAAGCCTGTTTGGTTTTTTTCTCTCATCTGGCCCTACACCAGCTGCGTAATGAGCTGCTGGAAAATCTGTTTCCAGGCTTCAAGCTTCCCAGTAAATTAAGCTCCTGTTTACTATAACCTCTGAGGAATTCCNTGGCTCTGTCCAAACAAAGCCCTTTATAGTGCACCAGTTTCATCCATAATAGAGATACCATGTGCAACGGTTCACAGTCCTCTTGACCCAGACCAGTTTTCTTTGGTAACTGTGGGAAG
>WAAD01042362.1:0-10181 GCA_013389945.1 Fregata magnificens
AATGGTTCTATGATTCTATGATTCTATGGTTCTATAAGTAGGTGCTTTCATATGTAGTCTCCAACATCCTGGATAAACAATCTAAATTTTTCCATCCAAGCTAATCATTGAGAGTGGATGAAAATGCCCGAGCATCAGTGGCATCTCACATTAGTATGTGAGTCAAGCGATCAGTTCCTGAACATGGTTGATGCTATGATGAATTCTAGATGGAAAGAGGTATTCCTCCTGCAGTCACAGCAATTGCCTGTGCCTCTGAGAAGGTGGGGGGTTAGGGTACAATCATTTCTGCGAAATAGCTTGTAGTGTGATATTCCCAAATAAAATTGTTAATAATCCCAAATTGTCTTGCCATATACCCTGAAGCTCAACATGGGTTTTAAAACCTGCCTGTGTAAACATTTGGGCAGTTTGCAATGCATCTCTTACAATAATACCTAGCCTGAGTCTATGAACACTGAAGGGTGACACATCACTGAACATCTGAGCTGTAACAAAGTATTTTTGAGGATGTTGCCTGTAAGGTGCATAACTGGTCAAGGTAGAGCAGCAATATAGACCCAGGCAAAATACAGGAACATTTCAGCATTTCAGCAGGCCTAGCTTAGCAGTGCATTTGTGCAGTTCTTCTTGCTCCTGTAAACTGTTTACCTCATTCAGAGGTACCTGTGCATGACATAACATTGCAGGAATAACCTTAATATTTGTTTGCTTTGATTCTCCATCTGTAAAATGGGCTACCTGGGTTTCCTAGCCTTATGCAGATAGCAGACTGACAATAGTGGAGGACACATTTTGAAGAGAGAATGCTGTCTGACCTGATGGCAATGGGAGACCTACATATACCTTGGCAGGGAATTAAGTGGGTGCACAGTAAAATTCATCTCCCTCTGGAGAGGTAACATGCTTAGAAATTGCATTTGTGCTCACCGCTCTCCTTAAAAGAACTTGGAAACCTCTCCTGATGAAGTTGACTCCCTTCCAGGTTCTGGAAATTATTTGCAGCTATTAATTCTTTACATGCTGCATAATTTAGACCTAATTAAGTCAGCCTGGGAGTTTATTCAAACCTTGTGAATTTTTACAAATATCAGGTGCATCAGCAGTGTGGGTTTAAAAGCATGTTTGAACACTGAGAAATGTGTTGCTATAGTGTTACAGTCATAAAAATGGGTCTGAAAGAGGAGACAAAGTCCTCTACCTCTCCCTTATTCACATGAGTGCAGATGGGGGAGATGTGAGGCACAGAAGAGGAGTATCAGTAAAAGCAAGTTTAATTGGCAATGGCAGATGCTTTTGTGTATCAAAATAGTAGTGAACACCTTCATTTCAAAGACAATTTTGGCCTTCTCCCACTCTGAAAATGAAAATAGAAAGCAGAAGAAGAAAATGGAAAACAAAATGTCTACAGCTTTCCCAGTCTTGCTTTCCAGGACAAATGCCCTGAGATAAATTTTTGAAGATGAGGTTCATGTGTACCAAAGACTATTGTCCTTTTTGGAAATTTTTTCCCATTTTATCCAGGGCGAGATGATGTTATCTGAGGAGCTGTCCTAGTACCTGATGGTCCCCTGATTCTCTGCCAATACTGTGTCCATTTGTCCAGCTCTGAATGGGGTGGTTGGATTTGTCCTGGTGGTGGAGAGGTCCACATTCATCCACGTTCATCTAGGACTGATAGGAACTTTTTCCCCTCACTAAATCTACAAAGTAGTCCACATCAAAAGATATAACTGTGCACATTTACTTCCAGTGAATGTTCAGACAAAGGAAATCACAGACTCTAGTAATGGGCTGAGACATATTTTCCCAAAAGGTCTCTTTTACCTCCCTAGGTAAACCAACCTTTCTAGCCTACAGTTTTCCTTTCTATGTAACTCACCAGCTCATGCAAACAGAGATGCCAGTCCTGCTCTGTGATAACCAATATGGCCCTAATGGGGCAGTAGAAGAAAGCCCATACCAAGGAGATCTTTAGAGTAACGTCGGTGCCTGAATCTAAGATATATGCCCTATGAGAAAAAGGAAGAGAGGACAGTAGATAATCACTTGTCGGTTCAAGTGGTGTCACATCACACTCAAAATCACTGGCTATTCCACAGCGGCTTCTTCCACACAAGGAGGGATGTCACTTGTAAGATCCAGTACAAAAACAAATAGAACATCTCTGTCTCATTGCATTTTTCTAATATACTCTGTTTTCATTACAAGACTGGTAGCACAAAAATGGCAATTCCTGCTATTTGCCTGTGTCAAAGCCAAACTAATGCACCCAGTTTATTTGTACAGTTTACTAACATTCCTGTGAGTAATAGCTCTGCTTTCTCAAAGATCAGCTGGGAAGCGATAATTGAAAAGTAATAACTTTTTATGGATCGTTGCCACAAGGAACATATACACTAATAATGCAGGTTGGCTTTTTTTTTTTTTGGTTGCTGCTCCTTCGTACAGCAATTTCGCTAATCAAAGCGCAGCATACATTAAACACTGCAGAATTTGCTTAGTGAAAAAGATACAGCTTTTTGGATAGCTCCATCACAAAAACATTTTTGATCCTCCCTTTCATCATAAACAGCTTGAATGCAGCAAGGAACCTGCAGCACTCTGTTTCTTGTTTAAAAATGTATGAGTAGTTTGATTAATGGTTTCATCTACCAGAAGAATTGAAAAGAGGATTTTCCTGGGATTTTACCAAGTGCAGAAGACTGCTGAAATGCTTCAGGAGAGGACTGTGTTGCTCCACATATATTTTCTTAATTAAAAGATCACTGCAATCACTGACATTAAAGCAAATTGCTTTGAATTCCTCTTTTGTTTCAGAGGATGGATAGATGGGCTTTACTCCTGCTGTCTCACAGTTTCAGATTTTCCCAGAGCTTTCTAATGGCTCCAGTGGGCATTCCTAAATCGTCCCTTTGAGGCATTTCTCAAGATCAGCTTTTTTTTTCAAATAGCAAATCTGGAAACAAACCCCAGCTGGGGAACTCCAGGGCATCATCTGGAAGAGAAGGGTCCCCAAGTGCCCAAGTGTTTAATGGGGTGTTTATATATCACTAGACATATCTGGATCAGTCATGGGCTCCCAAGGCTCTCCTTGGGCTGCCTGCAGCAGCTCTGTGAGTCCCTCCCTGGGTAAAGGGTTGGTGGATGCAGGAGCAAGCTGTGCTCCTAGCTGTTCCTGACACCGTTTCATAGAGGCAGTGTTGGCAGAGGTAAGACTTACCCACCTGTCCTGGTTCCTGACTTAGTGAGAGTCACGTCCAATTGGGCTGGATTCATGACTTTCCTCATGTCTGAGCAGAGACTGCAGACCTGGCAGTGACTCTTCCCCAGGCCTATCCTGGCCAGTCTGAAGGATGTTCATTTACAGCTGATATGAACTTTTAAGAAATCACCAGGTACCTGGAGCAAAGGACAAGCTTTGGTTTGTGTCAGGCGAGGCAAAGGTGCTCTGTAACCAGCACACCATGGGCTGCTGAAAAATGTGACACTCTCACTCAGAGTCAATATGCAATGATGACTGAAACTATCACAAATCAAAAAAGTGCTTTCCTTACTTAAATTTTGCTAGGTTGAAAGACACCCAACCTGAGAGTCAGCTACAAAACAAAAAGAACTGGGCAGATCTCACTTTTATAGGAGGAAAGCTAGGCACTCAAAAAATGCAGTGGTGAAGGCCAGACTGACATCTGTATCAGCTTCCTCTGGAATTAATTAATTGCTTTTTATCTTAATCAAATGTGTGATGGATACATTGCACTGTACATGCATTTCATATCATTCCTGTCCTAAAGAATGTCCAATGCAATTATAATCTTGTTTAGATCATCAAAGTAGATCATCATGCTGTATCTGAAAAAAATCATTTTTGTCCATATTGTACTCATAACTCTACTTCACCTTATTCCAGGAGAAAGAAAGCTTTTGTAAATAGTGGATTTGAGAATCTGTGCAAAAGTAGCTGGGAATTCTCAGAGAATCCATGAGCTAAAATTGCTAACTCAAATATTCTGAGTGCAAATATTAACTATAATTCTCCAGTGAATTCTCTGATTTTGTTAGCTGCAGAAGACAGATGTATGAACAGACACAGTATCCAGATAATCCTTTAGTTAGGGTGTAGAAAATATTTTACTTTTTATTTCAGATTTTTTTCTGTCTCGTTACCAAAATTTCTGCCCCATAAGAACCGTATTTAACATCCCCAAATCCAATTTGCTTTTTTTCTAGATTCAATCCCATAATATGTATTTTGCATAGGATTTAGCTAATTTGCTAACAATTAATCAACTTGATTTAAAAATCAGAACCACTCGGCATGTCTGGCTGTGATATACTTGTTTGCAGCCCTTTCAAACATGTAAATCACTGGACTTAATAGAGGCTTAGAGAATTAAACGTGTTTCTCAAGCATTTTATTTCTCTGTTTGCCACATACACACACACAAACACACAGTCACATAACGCACATTCTTATTCTTTCTCTTTACAGCTCTCTTTTGTACATCCTATTCTTCCCTTCTTTCATGATTGCTAGTGATCTCATTGAAATGAAGGTCTGTCATTGTGTATATCAGTCAACACGCTACCTGACATCATTTATATCCACAGCGCTCTGTTGGAGAGCAGAAACCTTCACAACAGTACTTTAAAACAAAAATTGCAACATTTTCGTGAATTACACATATGAAGAAATATGCAGCTGAATGGTCCCATCAGCAAATTGGAAAGAGATTGAGTCATAAGTCACAGTCTGCCTCCGGGTTTCTCTTACACTCAGCACATGTGGATGCAGTACATATTTTCCGGTTATCAGCCAACACTTTGTAGAAAAAAAAGCTTGCCTGGGATAACTGATTACCTCCATTCCAGACCCCCTGCAAAAGGGACCGGAGGGGTGTATTGGAAGTTTTACCTTTAGCCAATTGCTGATGGGTTGATAAGATACTAGTGCCCTTCACGGGCACCCAGAATCTCACTCTCAGGTTTCCCTCAGTGAAAATAAAGGATTCACTTCGTTGTCTTTAGCAAATATATCCTCCTGTGCACAAAGCTATGTGGCAGGGGCTGCTGTTCAGGAAGAGACAGAACTTAGATATCTAATTTATGAAGCACTTTTGGCACAGAGATTATAAATATTTAGCGGTTTGGGTGCAGACTGTATGTTATGTGACCTGCATCCACATGAGGCAAAGCAGCCCAGCCTTTGGACTTCAGGAGCTGAAAGTCTCAGTGCCTTCTGGGCTGAACTACCGTCAGAAAGACTTTATGCAGGATACATCCCTTTCTCAACTTGACTCCCTAACTTATTAAGCATTTAATTTATCTTTTTATTTATTTATTTATTAAGCACCTTGAGACCCAGGAATAAGAAGGTTCACTAACCAATAGACAATATCATCTCTATAAGATAAAGAATCCAGGATCGCAAAGCACTCTGATGTGTTATTTATTTATTTATTTATACTCTATAGAGCTGAATGTGTCTGATAGAGTTAATTACTGCACTCTCCTCTGTGACAGCTTCCTCATTTGTATCTTGCCGGTCTGATGCGGATGAGCTCAGAAATCCAAGTAATGACCTGAAACACCCTGACCAACAAGCTGCTGGTGCTAAAATATGGAAATGTGTTCTGGCACACATTCAGGCTATTGCAACAAACAGGGCAACGGCCACTGCTGCAGGAGAAAGGGCTGGAAACCAGCTTTCCAAAAGGTGCAATGCTTTGAAATCACCCATTTATACCGCAAGTTCAAACACCTTGAGGTACATCACATGCTGCAGCAGGGATGAATGCCCTGGTAGGTATCAGGGTACCTTGCTATAAAAGCACCCTGCGTCTTCCTTCCCAACATCAGCATGTGGCAAAGCAGAAAGAGGGCAGCTGGTTCTTTTGTAATGGTGATGCTTTAAGATGACCAGCTGTTGTAGAAGAAAAGCAAGCACAACACAGGAGATCCAATGGAAGAGCGATCAAAGCTTTCCAGGGCTTTGATCAGCTTCCTGCTGCTGGCCTTCTGAGTATCAGTTTGAACCTTTCACACTTCCACCTTCCCAAAAGGCCTCAGCAAATGCATTAGTTACAATTTTATGTAACTCACAGGAGGATCATGCAAGTTCTATACATGCATGAATTTTATATAACCTGATAGCTCTGTAAATAACTTATCATTCCCAGTGGAAAAGTGTGACATCTGGTAACACTGTTAAGTAAAAAATAAAATATTTGTTAACAAAATACAAGCACACACTATGTGGTATTTCACACTCTGAAGGGAATTCAGTCTTCAGGAGAAAGTCACTGATGGTTTTCAAAGCTGGGAATGCCAGGCTGTGCTGCTGTTTTTTAAACATAAAGCAGGTGTAACACTGCGTTCATAATTCACATTCCCACTGCAGCAGTCCTACCAAAACAACAGCATTCTCCTTTCACCATCAGCACAGGTGAAGGAAGATGTTTGACAACCTGTTTGGCAATCGTTTGGATGGTAGGGCTGCTCAAAACCAGTCAGAGGCCTGAGTCATTTATTTCCGTGCTTCTCCAATTTGCTTCTTTTTCAAAAGACAGCAAAAGCAATAAAAGCACAAACTACTTTACTGCAAATAAATGGTTTCTTGTGGTGCTTTGCTGAAATATTCTTTTCAAAAACTATTTGCCACCCCCAGGAAATATTGTGCTGGCTCCCTTGTGCCAGCAAGGCAGATGTCTCATGAAGGACATCAGGACTAAAATTTCGGTGCAGCAGCTCATTTACATATCAGTCCCTGAAATATTAATATGAGAGCTTTTCTGCTGAATTACTCCCCAGCAGCACTGTGAAAGCTTGTTCATTAAGACCACCTTCTCTGTGAGAGTGAGGTGTTGTAGTCACGATGGTTTTCAATAATGTAGTCATTTGTTTCCCTCTTAAACAGGAGTAAACAGAGTATTGACCAGCAGTACTATAAGGTGAGGACAGAAATACTTCTGATTTCTTGTGTAAATGTTATTTCTAAAATAAGATCATCTATATCACCTGTAGATATTGTCTCACACACTGGAATGCAATTCACTTCTTACCAATATAAGCAAGGACTGAAGACAAAGGCTCAACCTTGAGGAGGATCCTAGTGATAAAAAATAATAATGATCTGATGAGGGTTTCTTGGATGATTTTGACACCTAATTTTTTTGCAAGTGATCCTCGCATTCTTCTTGGGCACTTGGTTTTGAAAGCCATGGTTAACTGCTTTTTCAGATTCTGATCCATCTCTCATGAAAATTAAACTAAATTCTTGCTTTCAGACAACTGTGTTAGGGTTCATTAAATATTGAAGTTGGAATGCATAATCTTCATTTTACAGACAGTACCAGTTCTTTCAAATTGCTAGGGTCCTTTAACTTGTGTAGGTACTTAAGTTTTTTTTAACATTTAAAATTATTCTGAGATAGTGTAAAAAAAAATAGCACTTTATGAACTACTGTTTTATGTATATGTCATTTTAAATAACTGAAATATGAAATATTCATATACTTCATAATAATAATCCTTAACAGATTATTTTGATTGCAATTTGGGTTATAATAATCCCACCATGTAACAACAACATACAAGTGTTTTGTTCATGTGGTTATTCTAATAATAATACAAAACAGGGGGAAACAACATAAAGTGGAGGACAGAGAAGGATTATTATTCATTTTGTTGATAAATGCATTTGAAAGATGAAATAAAATGTTAAATATTGAAAGAGCTAGAATGACACCAGTATATAAAATGCTGCATACCGATTTGATAGAACCTGGGGTCTACACAGCCAATTCATACTCATTTTGAACAGTTTTAGTAACCTAAATAATAACACTCTAAATGTTTGCAGGAATCTACTCTTGTACTGGAGCTTAGTAGTTCTCTTTCCATGTAGATTGCCCCCGCAATCTTCAATGGGTTTGCTTCAATTTGTGAACTAAAACCAACCTGCCCCCATGATGAATCCAAATTAATCTGTGTATCAATGGGCATTTCTCGTTTGTTCCTCCTTATTTTTCTCCTCTTGTTGTTGCCTCTGCCTCTAAGTATATGGGGGATATTTGGAGTACTCAGTGCTTCTTTGCTGAAGCAACCACACAACACCAGCAAAAGGAATAGCAGAGAACAGCATTAACTGTCAGGAACAGAATCATAGAAAAAATGAAAGGAGAGCAAGACTTTGCCTCACCCTTCCCCAGATGGTTTTTTTTGCCCAGAGATTATAATAATCGTCAACTTTCCATGACCAAGTAGCAGGAAGCTTTTCCAAATATGTGTCTGTTGTGGTTGTTTTAATTTTATGTATCTGTCAGAGAGATGATGTCACTGACATCATTTTATGAAACAAGGAATATGTAACTGGTCTGCTTAAAAGTGACCGACAATGCATGACCTTGGCATAGAGATAGGTTTATGTTGTTGATTTACCGTAACGAGTTCCTTCTGGGTTTGGTAATTAATATCTCCTGAGTAAAGTGCCTCATGTCATTGCACTAATAAATCTCATCCTGTACAGAAAGAAGTTGAATTTTCTGAGGTGAGCGTGCTACTGAATTTATATGTACAAAAAGCAATACCCCTCTATTCCCTTTCAGGGAATTAAATCATTCAACGACATATTCTGTCTTTTCTAAGGTTTATGTGACAGCTCTCTTTAGATTGCCAGAACCCGGGTTAAATTCCATGGGGCCAAAACCTGTATGTTATCATGGAAATATATTTTTTCTCTGTCACTTAAATCCAAATATGAAACGCTTTCCAGAAATTACAGGCATTTGGACTCTTAATATCAGTCTTGTTTGAAATCCACTCTGTTTTCAAGCATCACCTGGCAATAAATTATGTGAGAACACAGACTGCTGCTGTGTATACATAACCACTAGAAATTAGCAAGTAATATCTAAAGGGATACTGCTAATTCTGCCCTCTCACTCCAGGTAACCTCCATGGCTGTAGAATTATATTGTTACCATTGATTACTGCATCAACAACATGGCAATTTGCAGTAGATCAAATGGCTGCTAAAAATAGCTTCCTGCTGTTCTCTGTGGGAAGGACTTGGAAATTCTGCAGTAGCATTGTTCTTGCTCTTGCTCTTGCTCTTGCTCTTGCTCCAGCAGAGTGAGGATGAGGATGACTGTCTTCTCCGCTCTTTCCCACAGGTGGTTTCCCACTCTGCTCTTTTAGCTCAGTGAATTTTTCAGTGAGTGGAAGTAGGAGTGGTGCAAGACACCGTTGGTTTGGATTGCTCTGTGAAAACATACTTGGCTGGAGGGTAACCTAAAGCCTTCCAAAACTTTTTCATCCTTTCTTTCTTTTCTTTCATATGTTCATCAGTCTTTTACTGAAAGCGATAACTCTTTTTTTTTCTTTAGAGAATCTATATTTTGTTATTTATTTGCTGCTTTTTGAAATTGTACCCTTTGACTATTTAAAAAGTTGTCCCATAAATATCCATTATTTGTTCATAGCAAAGTAGCTATAAAAATCAGGGTAAGTATATAAATCAAGGTAAACATAATTATGATCTGTACTAGTGGCAAAAGGACCTTGCAGGACCAGTGGCACTGCAGCTGCCATATATGCAATAGGGCATATATGCCTCCATATGTGAAGTAGGGCTTATGTGACACCAAAAGATGCTAATGGGTGCAAAGAGCCAGGGAGTTTTGCTCAGTGCCCTCAACTATTTCATCCATAGCCCCACTTCAACAAATCTGCCCTGTGTGAGGACCTAAATACTCAGAGGAGGTCCTTTGCTGCTTCTGCTTTGTGTACTCCACACTTACCCACCTACCACAACATGGTGTCATGGGGAAGCAAAGCCCCTGTATGGGAGCATCAGGAGAATTTCAAAGGTATGTTTGGTCTGCTTTCTTAGGGAGGTGAGCACTTAGTTATTTTCCTGAAACCGTAAGCACACAGCGTTTATCTTAAATGTTATTATTTAATATCCTCCAGTTTAGATGTCAAACTACTTTCCTTTTGCATGTGTGTCTAAAAGCTAGAATCCAAACAGAGCAAAGGCAGATCTTTTAATTGTAAGAAAACAACGTTCAAGTCTTTTTCATTAATCTCCTTTTAAAAATGTATTTCGTTCAATCAAAATTTGCCAACAAAGCTTTTCAATTCGAAACCATTGACCAGTTCTACCTGCTATAAAATATTGA
>WAAD01042362.1:10220-145028 GCA_013389945.1 Fregata magnificens
ATGAGGTTAAAAATGCTTAATAGATGTCTAAAATCTCACATGGAGAGAAGGCTATGGCATTTAATAATTCAGACTCATCTAGCAGGAGAGTAAAAATAATAAAGGTTAAGAAGCACATTGGATGGTGAGAATAAATAATAGAAGTTATGTGGAATCAGAAAAAAAAACCAGACAGAGGAAGAAAAGAGCAGGTCAAAGCCTACAGAATGTGGAGAAACAAGAAGGAGTCTAGGACCCAGGAGCAGAAGGACCCCTAACGCTGGCTACAGTAAGCTGTTGGGCAGAAATGATAGGAAGTCAATAATGCAGAAATTATAGGAGGTCAATAACACAGAAAGACTGTATTCAACAAATGTTCTTGATCTGCAGATGAGGGAAACCGTTTTGTGATATAGCCCCCACCAACAACAACCAAGGACATAGAACAGAAGGCAATAAACATTTTAAAATTAAGCATGCCTGAATAACTTTTGTTTATGAGTCTTAAAAGAATAAGCTAAGGAGATGTGTCAACATCAACGCTGTTTTAATACTCTTGGATGACAGGAAATTTTTGACTGATATAAAGAAAGCCGATGTTAATATTTTTTAAAGTATTTATATCTTAATCATGTTGGTATAAGCCCAGACAAATAACGAAGAGCTGATACAGCATTCTGTTAATACAGAATTAAGGAAAGGAACAAATCAAATTAGCTTTGATTTAAGGAATATATTTCTCAAAGTATATTAATGNAACAACTGGATTACCATGTGGAATTTCAGTTAAAAACAGGAGAAGCTGAAAGTCTTTTTCTGCCAGTGCTAAAATGCCCTTGATATGTCTATAAATCTTTTTGACAATTTTCAGATCTAACTTGAGGGAGTCCTATGTTACATCTCATCTCACTAGCTAAAGAGGACTTGATCACAGAATGAAGCTATCCTTTCTGAGCTAAGTGATCATGACTTTATTATACTNTTCTTAATGCTGTTCAGAAAGGTTTTGGCTTTGTTCCGTATGGTGTTTTCACTGAAATGAAAAGATCAAAAAATTAGCATTGAATGCTTTCGAAGGATTCAAAACCAGTTAACTGAATTGGTGTCAGAGTAATTGTAAACAGTTTTTGCCATCATTGAACAGATGTGTTTCTAATAAGGACCCTCGGGCATCATTTGTATTGAACATTTTTCCCAATGACCTTGAAAAAAATGTAACATGTAAAAAGGAAAAGGCTAGAGGCTGAAGCCAGCTGAATTCATACTGATTGCACTGGCCTAAAACATGAACCCACACTCAAGCTGTAATGAGCCAAATTGGAATCATAAAACATTGAAAACCCTCACTATAAGCAGGGAATGCTAGTTTTAATCAGTTTATCCTGGCTTAAATCAGACAAAGAAACAAGATTCCCTGTCATTTTTACTTTGATCAAAATGATTAGAACTACTTTAGTTCGTCCAGTGCAAATTCCGTGTCAGACCAGCTTCTGCTTATCTCTGCCCATTGTGTGTCCTAGTCACAGTGTCTAAACAAGAGGAAATATTACATTGAACTTATCACTTATGCATATCAGAAATGGGCCTGATTTTGCATGGACGTTTACACTTTATAGTGATGGTTCTGCTTTCTGAGCAAGATTTCATGCTGACCACACTTTAGAGAGTGAAGTTGACCATGCTCCTCCACCCCAGCAGTTGTTCATGCTGATCAAGAGCCAAAGAGGGAAGACTTTAAGTTCTCTCCAGAACCTGATCCAATGCTTATATAAAAGAAAGAAAACCTAAAAATATTCATACCTGTTTTGTGACAGATTTCTGAGTGTCATACTGAAAAAAACCCAAGTAGGACATGAAAATTGTCATACTTTGCTCTGTTTGCATTAGGCAGGATACTTCTTCTAGTAAACTGAGAATCCTCAAAATGTCATTATGGCTCATGGATACTAACAAAAGCAGAAGAATGAATCAAAATAACACAGAGATGTTAATTCCTGTTTTGTCGTGAAAAGCAAACAGTCAGCTGTGAACTTACCAGGAAAAATCTAGGTGACTTTATTCTATCTCTTAAATCTATCCGCTTCCTTCATGAATGTAATTTCTTTCTCTGTTCTAGCCTTTGGCCTACAACCATCTGCAGGGTGTATGGTGATGCTATTAGACAGCTCAGCAGGAATTGGTCACACCTTCTGTGGGGGCATCTCCTGTGAAGTATCAATTCGTTCCACCAACAAAATGGTTCATTTCTTGCTGTGTCCTATTTTACCTTGTTTTGTCTTTCTCCATTTATTTCCTGATAGGTTTAGAGGTTTTAGAAACCACTGACTCTCAGTAAAGCATAATATATAACGTACATATGCTAGCAATGTTTGCATCAATGCAGTATATCTCCAGATGTATTCGATGTATTTACACCTTCCATTTGAGGATGGAAGCTCAAACAGTGATTGTTGTGCCTCTGGGAAGTTCAGTATGTCGTCGTCTTCTAACGGCAACAGTTTATTCAGGTGCAATGCACACATATTGCTTATTTAGCAGTCATCTATAATTCCATTGTGAGACAGGTCAGGTTTTGGATAAATAGGCCAGTCCTAAAAGTAAAGAGCTGAGATTTTCTTTTCTCCCGCTTATTGTCAGCAATAACAATTTTACAACAACAATATTTGCACTGTGCCATGCAACATATTAATTTGGAACATTTTAACACTGAGTGCTGTCATACTCCCCTCTCTTCCTATTCCTTGATAAAAACAACTTCATAAAAGCCCTGGCCCAGATCCAAGGCAACTCAGACCCAGCTTTGAGTGTGCCTCATTTTTAGGCTCCTGTATTTGGGAAGAGGACTGAATGAGTTGTTCTAAACCAAGTTTCCCATTGTCCTTTAAAGTGAAAAGAGGTGGGTACTTCTAAAGGAGTCTGGGAAATCCAATCTACTTTTGGGGTACCTGCTGGTACTCTACTGCTTTGTAAACTATCCCATCAGTATGAGAAAAAATAACCAGTAGAAGTAACCGTGTGTTCACAGCATCCCAGTAGTCTGAGCACTGGTTTTCTGAAACAGTTTCTCCTTGGTTTTATACAATGTTAAAAAAAATACAGAAAATACAGTGAATACCATTCTGCAGTCTAACCACTTCTGTGGAGATTGCACTGGGTGCTGTGAAAGTGTAGGTAAAGATAGCCTTTCCAGAAAGCACCCTTTCTAAGAGGTCTGGCACTAAGCCAGAGCTCTAAGAGGAGAAAAATAAATACATTTCATCTAATAGAGCTGGAACAGGTCCCCCTTTGAAACTGGAATGAAGTTTTGGATGATACACTGACATTTTGCTTACTTTACATGAATAAGGACCACCATCTTCAAGATTATATAATTTTGACTCTTCAGCCTCTGCTTTATGTATAGAAATCTGTATTTTTTAGGGCACAATTCATAAGTCCCTGGTATGCCACATACATACAGTGTTTAAATACTTCATCCAAAGTTGAAGACATGTCTACAGGTGAAATATAAAATACAGAAAAAGTAGCTTTAAGTAAAACTGGAAAAAGAGGAAGAGGTTAAAGAAAAATTTACAAATGTAAGTTATTCTCACAGTGAATCATTCATTGCCTCTGAAGAA
Organism: Fregata magnificens; assembly: GCA_013389945.1. Taxonomy (NCBI): domain Eukaryota; kingdom Metazoa; phylum Chordata; class Aves; order Suliformes; family Fregatidae; genus Fregata; species Fregata magnificens. The sequence goes on from WAAD01042362.1 coordinate 13,820, forward strand.
TGCAAATATATCCTCAGGTTATTTATAAATCACACCAGCCCAGAGGGGTCTGTCTGATCTGGATCAAAACAATCATTCTTTTCATTAGCTACTAGAATAACCATTTCTAGATTACTTAAAACCTGTGTTGCTGGAGATTTTTATGACCATTAGCGATTAGTCAGTATAAAAAAAATTCTCAGCAGAGTCTGTGATTCTCACAGAAGACCAGCCACACTGACTCAGGCAATATGTTTCTCCATCAATAGCCATAAAGACATGCTTACGGAAGAGTAAAAGAAAAAGGCAAGCATATACGCTGCTTCTCCCTAGCACTCTTCCAGCCTCCAAACATTGTCAGCCTGGTTTTTTTTCTGTATTTAGTGGTTCTGAATGGATTTCTCTTCTAGGAACTTCTGTCTTCGCAAACTCACATCTCTTTTTAGCAACAACAGCATCCTTCAAGAGAAGTCCATTTGCTTACAAGGAACCTGGTCATTCTTCTGAGGACAGCATCACTAAAATCATACCTCTCCTTATCCATTTTCAGTCAGCGATTATTTTCTCAGAATTTCTACATTATTTTCATCCATGTATGGCAATATTGTCTTTAAGCAGACAGTAATCTGTTTGTGTTCATTCTGCACTTATTTATCACTTTAATATGTATCTGTATTGTCTGCCTTACATTTTTTAAGTCAAGGTGGTGTTTGTCAGTCATCAGTGTGACCCCAGTAAAGAGGCTTTTAGCATCTGGTTGTGTCTGACAGTGACTACTGTTAGCTGGAGGCACTCTACTCTGGAGCAGTAAATGTGCATTTTCTGCAAAGGGAATTTTTAAAGTTGCCTCCAAATTATTAATATAAGAAAAGCAACACCACTACTTATGAAACCAGTGAGGAAATTAACACATGGAAGTCTGTATGAAGAAGAAAAAATGAAAAAGATGAAGAGTCCTGGAGCCCTAACAGCTTGCCTATAATACAGTCATATCGTCCAATTTGAGAAAGGCCAATCCTATGTATAACAGTCAAGGGAGTGGGGCTCAAGAGAAAGCCAGTGTGATATAAAAACTATCCTTGATCCATCCCTGTATCTGTATTTCTCAATAAATTTTTCCATGAATGCTGCTGGGCATTGAGCAGGTACTTAATGCCAGTCAGGACACAGTGGGACAAAATAGTTAGGTATCTAAAGTGTAATAAAGAATTCCCTAGTAAGTTAAGATATTTAGATTCAAAGAATTATGCAGGAGCTAAATCCAAAACAAATAGACTCAGTTTTTGTTAAGTCTTACTTTAATTGCTTATGTCCAAAATTATGCTCCTGAAAACTTCAGCTCATTTTTTAAGAGGTTTAATTCTTTAAGTATTCTCTGAGCAGGCTCAGTGTTGCCCGAGTGGGTTATGGCTCTTGGCAAAGGTCACTGCCACCCCTGCTGCTCATACTCCAGCCTGGTAACAGCTGGCTCAGTCACAATTTGAGAAAGTCAGGTTCATTTTTCTCTTTCACCTGAGAATTTTCAAACCCACATCCCCTCCATCCCAGGAAAGTACCCTAACCCTCCACTCCACATAACCGAGAGCTGGGAGTTTAGCGGAGTCTGTGCCACTGGTAATCAAAGTACGAAAGGAAATGTGTCTCCTGTGCCCATTTTTTAGGGTATTCCCCTGGGTGGGAGGAGGTCTCAGGTGTGAGCTCTCCTCCAAGGACCGTATAGGTACTGCAGCTTAGGAGTGGTGCATGTGAAATGCATAAACAGACTGTGGAAGAACATCAAGAGGCTGGGTCTTTGCTTGTCCTCAGGGAGTGCTCTAACTGCATAATCATGCTCACAGGTAAACTCTTTCCAGGATTTTCATGCTTTCGTGCACACAACAGCAGGCACCATGGGGAATGTCCCGGAGGAGGTAGGTGTTCCATCAGAGCAGGTACAAATCTCTCACGGATAGAGATGACCCCTATTCTCTTATATCACAGATAAACATGCTAAGAATTAGCCTATTGCAAGGAGAGAAATGGTACTAATATTATTATGGCTATGTTAATTAAAAAAAAAAAAACCAGAAGTATGACCCATGCTCATGTTTAAAAGAACGTAGTGGGGACTCACCGAGGGGAGGGGGAGAGAGGGCCGGGCTGCTGCAAAGCTGCCCCTCTGCCCCAGCAGTCCTGAGGACAGGGTCAGGCTGGAGACACCCCTGACCTCCCTCCCTCTTCTTTACTAGCTCTCAACAGCAGCTCCCAGACCCTCTGCCCTGGGGCAGCATCCTGCTTACCAGGGAAGGACCCTGGGGGATCAACCTGCACTGGACCCAGAAGCCATCTTACAAGCCAGATGTTGCAGACAGCTGAAATGTTACTCATGGCTGCAGCACCACAGACATGGGACCCCCGTAGCAGGCTGGCTTACACCACTGCTCTGAAGAGCACTTCTCCAAAGTGGTTCAGACATGGAATTTGATGGGGTTTTTACCCACAGAGGTCAATGCCTTTAATGCAGGTCATTTCTGATGTTACGGCTGGATGTCCCATAAGAGTCTGGCATACTATATCACAAGAAGTAATGTGTTATTTGTGTTTTTTTCTTTCTAAGAAATAAAAGTCATTCTAACTGCAAAGGGACTGTATGTAGCTGCTCTCAAAAAAAAGCTGTAAGACTTCTGGGGTTTGATTCATGGTGGTAGAATCTGCAATTTATAAAGGCATAGGTGAAATGAAAGGATCCCCATATTAAAATAATATGCTGTCATTGTTCTTAAAACTGATCAGGATGACAGGACTATTAAATAGTATATAATGTACACCACTGACAAAAGTGTTGCATGATACAAATCAGCTAGCACTTTGTCATTATGTAAGGTCCTGAATTTTACATTTCTTTCAGTGTCTTCAATTGTGCATTCCTAGACGAAGTCCCAAAGGAAAAGTTTCTACTAAACAACATAGAAGCCAAAACTTTTAAAGAAAAATTAGTTATTTGGTTCCCAGTAGGGCTCAAAGGTGTCAGAATTTGTACAACAAACAAGGATAAAATTACAGAAATTTCCTGTAGTATTATTAAGCTGATTTTGGTTTTATCTAAAATACCATACAGATTTTTGTAAGTGGCAGCTGTGGAGTTCATGCATGTATGATAGGCAGATGGAAATGATCAACTGTAACGTATCCAAAGGGGCTTTTGTGATGCATCAGACCAGTGAGTCATGAAATGAGAAATGTTTCTGTGACAGAACCCAGGAGTTCCATCTTAGGTGAGAGTAAATACCATCGAGTGGATATTCTCCAGCCTAACACACAGTGAGAGACACACTGTAGTCACTTGACTGATACTTTTTTAAGAGATAGTTCCAAGGTTCTTGGTAGTTCATTTATCCACGGTTCACAATTTTCTGTGCAATACTGTGTCCAAGCAGTTTCAGTTACTGCAGAGGCAGTATTAGACATAAGTGAAAAGACTGAAATGTTATGGCTGTTATTACATATAATATAAATAAAGTCATGCAGGTTTTCTGTCATTTGCCTTTGAGCTGCAAAAAGATTCTGTATAACAGGCTCAAAGCGAATTTTAGGCTGAAAACCATCATGCTTATATATTCTATTTTATGAACCAAACAGGGCCTGAGAGTTGCATCTTGTTTCACTCTTAAAAGTAAGTCTTTTCTGCACATTTATTTTATACTTAAAAAGTTACCGATTTTGTATTTTAGATCCAAATATCTAAGTATTTCTCTCTAGAAGCATTTAATATCTCTTAAGGTCTTCATCTTCCTCCTTTACTTAGAAAGCACTTCGCTGAGGTACTGATATTGCAAGAGACATTGAAAACCTACCTGCAGTTTTGTCAGCTCACCAGGGGCAGAATAAACATAAGGTCTCAGAATGGCTTTCCCCTTCTGTCAGCTGGTGGCCACAACCATTTCAATATGAGTGCATTTTCTAAATTGTTATAATATTATTTTGGTTCTCCAAGTGGGGGTGACCAATTCATGGTGGTCATGAGCCATTTTTAAACTTCAGGTTAAACTCTGCCTGTAACTGGGTTGAGTTGCGTGTGCTTGCTTGGTTATGCGCATGGCGAGCAACAGCAGGGCTGGCACTGGGGTCAGGCTCATTTTTAACTGTCTAGATGAAGCTCTCATGAGCCACTCTGAGCTGATTGGGCTTATCCATAGCAAAGTGTTCTTGATTCATTGGGTTGAAATGGGCAGAAACCAACACTGGGATGCATGCACATGGGATGCACACACTCAGTGCATGGATGGCTTTGGCATCTGTTGTCTCCTGAGATAACATGCATTGGGTAAATGAAGTAGTACAACTTTAGTAGTTAGACGTTGTGCTTGACTGAGACATGCTTCACTATCACCAGGACAATTACGAATAAATCTGTAGAGCAGCTGGTCTCCAGTGATGTTTTTTTCTGCTGAAGGAAACTTACAGTTCAGCAGTCATGAACACACCCTCTCAACTAAGCTTTTCTAAGATCTAAAAGGTAAGCAGATAGGAATGGTGCTTCACTCCACATCCTTTAATGATGGTCATTTAGCAACAAAAACACATGAAATGATCACCTGGGTATCACTCTTTAAACTTATGGATTAGGGGATTTTTCCATCATGAAGAGCTACTATCTTCATGTTCTGCCTATACAGAGACAGTGTTTCTACTCAAACCCACAACTTTTAGGAATGCTAAGATAAGAAAGACTATGGATGAATGCTTGTTTTCTTGTAAGCCATAAAAGCCAGGAAGCCATTAATATGTTTTAAATCTGCTATCACTGTAATTGTTAATATGTTGTACTTACTCTCAAGTAAATATCAAAGTGATAATGGTACTTTGTTATAGATCTGAAAATCCTGTTATGGGCAAAAGGAGCATACCTTAAATGCAAAGCCAAGAATTTCTTGTTAATGTCATTCAAATTTTGTCTATCAATAATTCATATAACGTATATAATTACTACCCAAAGAGGGAAAGAATGCTATTACAGAAAAAGTATCTACAATAATACAATAAGATGATAGTAACACACTTCCTAGTATCTATACTTTTCTCTGCTTTTATACGCATCCTCCACTGCCCCCCCAGGTCCCAAGGTTGTTGGCTTGAGGTGGAGGTGCTATGGTGAGTCATCAGTGTCCCCAGTCCTTTGCCATAAGTATGATGTTGATGGTTTCTTCCTCTTCACTCCTGAGGCCACTTGGTGTTTCTTTTATATGCTTGCCAACACAATATGCACCTTGCTTTTTCTTCATTGGTCAGTAATTCCACATTATATCTGCATTTACTGTATATGTTGTGTTTTACATGTGTTAGCCACCTGGTTCTGGTTGTTAGCTCTGAAACTGCTTTTGCCAGTGTCATCCTGTGCCCCCTCTGTTATCATCCCATACTTCTCTGTTCCTCTACACCATCCTGTATCCCCACTTTCAAAGCCTCTGCTACCACCCCATGGCTGTACTCTTCCACACCACGCCATAATGCAGGGGTCATAAATATTTCATTCTACACAGCACAATTACTTGTCACTAATTCTGTATTAAGAATAATGGTTATATCACAAAATTGTACAAGGCTACGTAAAAGTAAAACAAACCAGAAATAGTCACCTGGTTATTAGAAAATTGTTTGTTTAGCTAAAGCAAATCTTAAGGCAAGTCATTGGAAGTTCAGAAAAAGACCATCTGATGAAGTAAACCTCAGTCCTGAGCACCTGTAGGGTTTGTTCAAAGTCCGTGGCTGCTACTAGAAAAGTCAATATTATTTATACCATGCTACCACTCTGCAGTAGATGGAACAGAATACAAAACCCTCCACAGGGTAGGATGAAAGGTATAGGCTAAATATTGAAGAGGCTTTAGAAAGCTATCTGACATTTCTGTAATGACCTTATGGAAAAGTACTGATTTATGAAACTTATGCCATGTTATGTGCCAAAACAAGAGAATCCTTTCTGTAGGGCTCCGTAATGTTGGAAGCAGATATGCTAAGTTCTGGGACTGTGCATCATCCCACATGTCAGGCTGAGTGTCAGGTCTCCACCCACAGTGCTAGTTAGGAGGTCAGAGGATACAGACTTGGCTGACTTCACATCCCTACAGCCTCAAAGCACACTAAGTCTCCAGGACTTGTTACAAATTTCAAGAGGAGTTTTCTGTTTTATATCTCTCGTATTTTATTTTTGCTAACACTTTAGGTTAAGTTTACCAGAACATTTTGTAGATGTCATAGACCTTAATTTTTACATTATCTTTCATACTATGCCCCTGTGTCCCAAATCAAGATAATGTTTGTTCAAACAGTTTGTGGCAATTTGGTCATTTCAATATTCTTTAATTTTTCTCTGGGAATTTTTTGTTTAATTTCCATTTCCAAATAAAAGAAACAATGGGATTCCTTACAAAATTGTGAAGTGTACCTTTCAGTCTCAACTAATAGCAGAAGAAGAGTAAGACAAGGTCTCACCAGCTCCTTCTGTCAATGATGATGGTCAGACTACTCTTAGGAAAAAGGCACATACATATCAAAAAGGGAAATTAAAACCTTGATATGAGAGATAAGAGTTTTCCTCTTGTCAGTGCTAATTCTTGCATTTTACTTTAATTTTTGCACATCACATCATAGAGATGGTTTCTTTTTGGTCCAGCAGTGACTTGTACATATTCTAGAGATAGAAGGAATCTATGTCAGACTCAAACACCCTCCCACAACTTGAATGTCACTAAGAGAACAATTTGTCATGAATTGATAGCACTAGAAGAAACTGCTCGGTTTTGGATGACAATATTTTATCTAAAAAACAGATCAAAAATTTGTACAAAATCAAGTGCAACTGGCAAGATCTACTTGCTTAATTATGCAAGAAATTTATAAAGCATATAATTCAAATTCCGTAATCTAGTTCTTTCTATACTTTCACAAGTTTTATTTCTCCTCTTGGTTTTTTTCTTCATTTTGCAGGGAGCAGACAGGAGAAATCTGCTTCCCTTTTTCCTCTGGAGCTTTCCACTACATAGTTAATGTTCATGCCACCTAATCCACATTTTTTGATATCTAAAGAACTCTCTCCCAGCAGACAAGAAAAAGGCAATCTTCCCATCTGCAGCAATGCAACTGGGAGAGGCTCTACTGAAGTCACTATGTTTTTACAGGTGAGCACTTTCAACCTTTAAATTGCCCTGAGTTTCCTCAACGTCAAGAAGTTCAGGATTTACAGCACAGCTTGATGTAAGATCAGCTTTATTATGTTTTTGAGATCCATGGTAATATGTGAGCTGATTGTTTATTTTACAAAACTGCCATTTGGTAGATGTCCGAAATATTTCCTAACTTCTCATTTTTAATCTTGGTACTTCAGAAGCATAATTGAGAAAGCCATTGTACAGGGGGGAAAAGATTCAAATTAACCAGTGCAAAAAGCATAGCAGCACCATCTGCAGTTGATTCCTGTCTGTTCATTCAGCAGCACAGCTTCTGCACTATGACTGGATGCCCTTACCTGAGCCCTCCAGAAGATGTAACTCACTGTCTTGCTTATTTGAAACCTAATTAATCATAATAGTCTTGGGGCAGTTGCCAGTCAGTTGATGATTGTGTGAGTTTCATTTGGATATTTTTCCTGTGAATTTGCAAAAACAACAAACTCTTTCAGAACTCTGATGCTTTGGTGCCTCAAGGAGCCATCACAGTAAAATTCATTTCCTCTAAACCAGCTGGTTACTTCGTTTTGCTTAGAAAAAGGCCTTTTTTGAGCACTCATCATTTTCTTTCAGTGTAATACCCATTTTTATTGTTTCACTGTCATGGGAAGCAAGATACCACAAGCTATTGGGTTATAGGTGTTCAAGGCTGACCCTTTTTATCTCCAAAGGAATGTAAGGTCATTTCTCTCTTTGATAAAAACACATAACTCCTATTACACTAATGGATCGTTCTAAGTACGCATATTATTAACCCCTTCATTTTGTGTGTCAGCTAATATTCTTTAAGTGCAAAAAGTTCCATTTCTTAAAATCCCAAAACTATTCTTCATCCATTGTCACATTTACAGACTCCATTTACCTGCTCATCACTCTTCACACAGTATCATGTCTAATTTATTCCAACACTGCTCTTAACAAAAAAAGTGAAGCCAAAGTTATTTAAGCTGATATAATAAAGGCTTTGCTAAAGGACAATTGCTTCATGAACAAATCTTTTTGTAGTAAGAAAAAAAAGTCAACAGCTTACATCAAGCTTCTTGGATTATCATATTTGGAATGTGTCAGCCTGCATTTTTGTACAAACATCTTTGAAAATCTCTTTCTGTCTTGGTGTTCTAAAGATAGATGCATTAGTAATAAAACCTTATTTGATTAAATAATTAAGTTCTTGTCAGCCATAATTAAACACTACCTCTTAACAGAACTCTAATTATTTCTGCTTAGATTTCTCAGGTCACATAAACTACTCTTGCTTCTAAAAAATGCAGGGACTATTAATCTAATTTAGTCTTGTGTTTTGTTTACTCCTTTTCTTCTGACCTGACTCTTCATAGTCAATGGAGCTGGGGATCATAAATGCCAAATGTTCCATTCCTGCATCATTTTGGGGCCCTTCGCTCCTGCCACGGAAATCTCACGGAACAATAGAACAGATTCAACAGATGTTCCCCTGCTTTTTAACAAGTGCAGTCTCCACAATAGAAGATAAGTTATGTAAAAACATAAGAAGATGTTTTTATATTCACGCATGTGATAGACTCTTTTCAGCTTTAATCAAACTTCCCTTTAGGGTAAACCTGTTTTCAGACAGTCTGATAGTGTCAGACATAGATGTAAGTCTCAAAAGAAATAGGGAAAATGATAACTTTTCTTCTACCATTTGAAAAAGACTGATTTTTTTCACAGAGACTAACAGTTTGGAGTATTATCTCTAAAGAAACGGAAGACCATCTCCAAAATGAAACCAAGGTCCTGTTTCATCTTAGCCTGGAAATTACTCAGCTTCAAAATGATGCCGGAAGTAGTCATTGGTCACTGAAGAAAATTTGTTTATGAGTAAAAATTGTCTCTTAATTAATGAAGATTGTACAGCCTGTACAATGTCGTACAGCCTGCAAAGCCAATCTAGTCTATTTATTCCACTTCTGCATCCTACTCATGTGTCCCAACTAAAAGGACCATCACAAGATAGAAAATTGTTTTCTGTTATTTATTTGGACAGACTTCGTGTCTCAAAGGACTTGCAAGACCATGCAACATCAAAGCGATGTAATGTTACTCATGATTGCATGGTCTTTTATTTTAAAAATGACACAGCAATGGCTTACTTCATCAGATTTCTTCTGTTCATCCTTCTGTATACAAAATGAAATGAAAGTTAAAAAGTTGAAAGTAAAAGGTTTTGCGCAAGCTACATTGTTTATTTCTGTATGGCATTGGCCTGATAAGCTATTTCAAGAAGTTCTTTCAATCAGTTTTAGAAGTCAAATGGGATGACGTGCACAGTTTCATGGATCATACCCCAGATAAAAAGAAGTACATAGAGGCTAGCATCTCTATCTGATCACATTTTATCAGCTTGAACAGCAAGGAGATTTTGGATGTAAAGAGACCTTGATAAAGGTGACTGACCAATTCAGACTTTAAAAACAGGACTCTTTTTCACAGCACCACAGTTACAACCACCACAACTAACACTCCAACAAACTGTTGTTACAATGCATCTTCTTTGGGAAAAACAAGATTCCGTGAGATTTTCAACATCACAAGAAATATTGGCTTATCCTTCAGTGGATGGAATAGATGGAATATAACACAGATGGAACATAAAATAGGGAAGCAGAAGCAGAAAGAACCCTATAGTTAAAGCGCAGGTAATGATTCATAGGTAGAGGTGCCAAAATGCTGTTCCCTCAACTATGAAACAAAACTCTGTTTTGTTGATTGTGAGTTTTAAAGTTATGATGAATCATGACTCAATCCCAGGAAGCAAGTTGAGCAGGCATGGGTTTAAAGTTGGATTTCAAACTCTCCTATAGCTAGAAAGGTGCATGTTGCAAAGCTTCACACTCATCCTACTGCATTTTATTCTGACTGGCTTGTGAACCTGTAGGCCAGGAGCATCTACGTCTTCTCAATGTCTGTCCATCCAAGACCGGGCATTTTTCTTGACAGGGTGTTATTGTGAGCTAAACAGCAAATCAAAAAAATGACCATGATAACAAGACCAGATTAATTCCATGTGCTATTTCTTCTGCTGCACTCATAAACTTAATAAATCATGGTGGTTTTTACTTATGAACATTACATGAATATTACACTAGAAATACTGTTCAGGCTGCTGACTATCCATCTTCAGCACATAACAAAGGAATTTAAAGCCCACTATGCTTAGACTTTCAGTCCAGATGGCACAGATTAAATCACCTGCTCTTACACGACACATTAATCACAGGACAGTGGTATACACAGTATATGGTGAAATTCTAATCTCTAGGGATAAGAAATAGCCATCAAAGAGATGAGAAAGAAATGAGGACAAATTTCTGTAAGCTAAAGTGATGGGCTGTGAGTCAGGCTCAAATTCTTTTAAAGTTTGACTTGCAAGAAGACAATTTCTTTTTGAACAGTATGCTTTTATGGTAGTCATTCTTCTAATCTGAGCATGAATGCTAATCCAGACATTTGGAACAAAAAGCAGAAATAATTACTTAATAATAAAATAATAAAAGGTAGAAATAATTGCTTAATTCAGTAAGTATTTGACTCCCATCATGTACAGGTGGCTAGGACTGGAGTTTTGCTGAGCTCCTCCTGCAGGCTCTGATGCTCACTGGCATGACTCTGAGAGCTCCCGAATGGCAGGTCAGTGAGTCAGGAGAGCTCCCACCCACCACGTGCTAGACCCAGGATGAACAAATCTGGCATCAGACCAGTGAGCAGCTGTTGGGTCTCAAGAGTTTCAGAAGACCTTGATTAGCTGGACTAGAGCACTTACCTTTATGAAAGAAAACCAGCATTTTAATTCATGTGTGCAGGCTTGGGAGGACTTTGCTTGTATTGATTGAATCAGAGAAGCAAAACAAGATTTAGTTGAGAACCACTGCAGTGCATTTATATTTTGGAGGCATTGATTCGCTGACTTCATTCCCCTTTGCTCCCCCTTTCCTCTCCCACTCCTTATAAATGTTGAGTGATTTTCCATCCATTTTACTAAAATGAAGCTGTGTCTGGTTAGGTTGCCAAGTTGTTCATTATTCTCCTCCGTCTTCTTTTTATCTGAATATATCTAAATACAATACTTGACTGCGAGAAATATTGTCATTTGGGGAAAGAAAGTTCTTACAGAGGATGGAAGAAAACACACTGTGTTCTCTTTTATTTTGTCCTTCCTCTTCATTTTTACCTTTGTTTTCTTTTCTTTTCCTGTGGAGATAGATACACACAAAACTTTTGTAAGAAGTTTCAGGGGCCCATCCACCCCTGGGCTAGACCAGTGCTGGGAGGCAGAAAAGGTTGCGCAGGACGCCACAGGGCAGAGCCAAGGCAGGAACCACTCAGGAAGAGAAAGGTCCAAGTTTCTTTTGGAACCGGTCTGGATCATGGGTTGATATTCCTGGAGAAACACCTAGTGGACTTGGGTATACTTCATGGAAGAGCATGCCTATGTCAAAAGTTAAAAAGAAATGGGCATGAATGGAGCTTTTTCACTAAATCAATCAAAGACCAAAACTTCCATTAAACAGTCAAGACAAGAGTGCTCACATCCTTCCCACTTGCTTCTTAGTTTATTCTTCCCATCAGTTTTCCAACAGCTACATCATGTGGAAAATAGATGCTGTTTTCTACCCAGAGGGGTCCTTCGGAGCTCTGTCAACTTTATATACTGTGCTGTAATGGAATTTGAGACAGTTAAAACTGACTGAGGAGAATTTCCCACTAATTCATAACATCCTACAAATAAATCAGTGAAACTTGCTGAGTTTTTGCTAACAATAGTAATTTTGATGTGTGGTGGTTTTTTTTAAATAAGAGGTATCGTCTGACCCCTGCCATTTTAAATGATTAGGTATTGAGGGGGAACAGAAATAATTACTTCAGAAATGAAATATAGATATATGTATGCAGCCACAACTTCTTAAATGATACCACTGTAAATGCTTTTATTTTAAACACTCTCATTTGAGTTCGTTTCCCACAAGCCAATAGCAAAAAAATTCAGCTTTCCTTGCTTAAGAAAAATGAAAATATGCAAGTCAATGCCAGTAGTGAATATGTTACTGAAAATACTAAGGGCAGGTGGAAGCAAATAGATTGATTATATAAAACCAAGACAAGAAAAACAAGAAAGTAGTTCCAAGCTTGCAAAGAAATTAATGCACTTGGACCTTCATTATCAAAAGGAGTCTCACCGAAATCTGCAGGGCCCAGTGAAGTCACCCATGACATAAGAGTAAGGCAGCTTAATACCATGGAGGATTGGGTCAAGGATTTTTGTACTTTCAGATTTTTGTGATGCTAGTTAGCCCTCTGACAAAAGGACCCTTTTGGAGAATTGGGGCTTAAACTCCTACTAGTTTCTTATTTTGCATCCAAGAGTATAGAGTTGATAAATATTAAAGAGCTTCTTAATAATGTTTTATTCCAGTCATAATTTTCTGCACCCCTTTTTTCCTGTCAGCATGCCCCCCACACACAGCAGTATGTGATCAGTGAAAGGGAAGGGTTAGTTCTGCGAAGCTCTAACCAACTTCTGAAAAAATTGGTTTTTCTGGAAAGGATCATTAGGTCACATCTACACTAAACTCAAACATTGTTTGTGCCTTCAAGCACAAAATCAACTCCTTTCCATATTACTTTGGCATAAGTCCCTCTCATGGGTAGGATTTGGATGAAGGGAAAATCACGCCTTTCATCAGTGCAGCATGACACGCCGACTTGCAGCAAGGATATTGATTTACCCAGTTAGAACCAGCCTGGCCAGCGCAGCACTGTCATTTGTCTCGGTGCACGGCATGGCCAGCTTCAAGCAGACTGATTTGTTGGGCTCCCAGCAATCCAAGCTCAGGGACGACTACACCAGACAAAGCCAACTGGTCTGAGCTGAGAAATGCTGGGGCCCTGCAATGCCAGTGGGAGCTGGTTCACATGCCACTATCAGATACATGACAGTAAAGTTTCTTCTTCCATGGCACAACTCAATCTCCTGAGAGACTTGACTTGTCCCTAGGTTCATTTCAATGACATTGCCGAAGTACTCAAAACCTCTCTGAGGAGCGATATGGCTCAGGTTTTTTTCTTCCCAGAGAAGGCTTGTTTACAGATACAATACACAGCATAGCAGAAATCAGAAACAATTTCCTGCAACTCCTGTATCCATCCCTCAAACAATGAGCTTTTAATCCTGGGGTTACTCTAACACATACATTTCTTTCTCCTGCACTAGCCTACAGTCCCTAGTCCACTTAAAAGACAGACTTTGTGCAGTCTGCTCAGCAGCTTTTCTTTGCTGTAAAGATAGAGTCTGGTTTGTATTATTTGAGGGAACTGACCAACAGCAATACCCTGAGCACTATAGGATCTCCAGATCCTCGGGGATTATCACTGCCTTGAGTTCATAGATGTTTCTGTTGAATGTAAAGTTTTACATTTTCTCTTGGATGTTAGCTATGCATCTTCTCTTTTTCTTTCCTTTTTTGTCTCTGAAAAGAGAATACAGTGGAAAACATCCTATCTCATTTTAGTCCTTTAATCTGGATGCTCAAGTTAAGGTTTACGTTGTCACAGGCTTCCTCTACAGGTCATGAGGGACAGGCCTTCCTAGAGGGTGAATCAGTGGCTTATCAGTGGGCTACATTGCCTAATTGCTCCACTGTCTATCAAGGAAGTAGCATTGCCAAGGCATCAGTGATGAACCCATTTCTAAAGGACTTCAAGGAGTGTGACTGAACGCTGTGCCATGTTTATTTGGAATTTATAGGAGAGGGGTTTATAACTTCTAGGTCATTTTCGTCAGTCATATAGGCAAGGCAACACTTCCCTGCCAAAGCATCTTTTTAGACAACTTCATTGAAAATGCACTGGGAAGACACATCTTCCCAAGGGTAGCATAGAGGCATAATGCCTTCAGTTCTCACAGGCACCAACTCCACACTTGCATATCTACCACAGAGTGTGGGTTGTCCCTTCTCCCTTCAGCATTTGCCCAGTTCAGGTGGTATTAAAAAGGAGAATGTCGTAACAAGAACTGTTTGTTATAAACGTATTCAACTCTGCCTCCTAATTAGTAGAGATTTAGATTAATAAACATATCAATAAATGGATCTATGATTTTTAGGCATGTCTAGTTGTCAGGTTTTGGCCAGAAAATGTACTGCAGCCATTGTAACACTTCAGCTTTAACAAGTCCGCTCTGCTTATGGAAGGATTAAATGGTCAGCCAGAGAGGTCTGGAAAAGAACGGGCTGAGAGCAGTTGGTGCCTTAGAGCACCAAAGTATGTGTGTGCAGTGGACAGCTTTTCCAGATGTTTAAAAACTGGCGCACGAGTCCAGCCTCATTGGGTGGTGTGGCAGGTACTGCCTCAGAAGTGTTTGCACATGGTCGCTGAAGAGTTCAGCTGTACTTCCCCAGTGTCACATAGTTTATCAGAAGATACTTCACTTATGGATAAATACAGTTTAGCTTCTAGGTTACAGTCATCAGTGGTAGTCTCAAACAAATGGCAAGGCTGAGAGGGTGGTCCAGGATGCAAAGCACATTTGCGAGTAAGGTATCCATTTCCAGTCTTGCTCATTGACAGAGCAATGCCAGTAAATGCCACCCAGTATTACTCATAAGATCTGACACATGTAGATAGCTTAGGAAACATTATTTTTCCATTCCTAGGGAAAAACTGTGTTCTAGGAGTAAAATTGCTAAATGAGATGCCTAAATTGACAGAAGAGAAAATGGGTGTGTGAAGGTGCTTTTGAACAGTAGGATGCTACAAGGACTGCAGGACTATAAGGATGCAATACTGTAGGACTTATATTTGAGCAACTAGATTACAAAAAAGGGTGGGCAGCACCTAGAGCTGTGTGAGATGAATGCCATGATCATAGGCTACTTGTGTCCAAACAAACAGAGTCTCATTGGACAGGCTGCTGTCACTCAACCTGGGGACAGCACTGAACAACTCACTGCAGCAGTGCCAAAACTATTCTGAGACCATCTTCTCAAAGGAACTCTAGGGATAGCTGCACAAATTTCTTGTTGGTGGTATCATCAGGAACCAAGGAGGTTATCAAAATCCGAGAAACCCTCCTCCCACTCCTCTTCCACAGGCTGTTGGGTTAGATGTCAAGGCAGAGGAGATGCCTTGCAAAGGCACGGTGGGCACGAATTTCCTTTCCTGACCAATTGACCCACCCTTGTGGTACAAAGCTCTTGCATATATCTGCATTGAGAAATATGCCATATGAATTATTTCATGAACAGTTTCCTGGACAAGAGTAGCTTAGAATGTAATAAACATTTTCCTGTGAGTTATACAGGGAAAAAAAAGGCACTTGCAATTTATTTTATATATATATATATATATATATATGCCAGGCAACACAGCTCCCCAGCCATTCCCCAGATATCTATTTGGTATTCCTGTAAGTGATACAACACCAAAATATGAGAAAGAAAAGACATCAGTATCACGTACATAGAAGCCACAATCTATTTTTGGTGTTATATTGAAATAAATCAGGAGTCAACCCAGTGAAGAAAATTGCTCTCAGATACACTGGAATTAACCTGAAAGCAGAGCACAGTCCTTGAAATGCAGTTACATAACATCTGGAAAGGAGATGTTGGTGGAACAGATGATCTCTGAACTGCTACCAGATAATTAAGCTGAAGTCAAAGCCCAAACCTAGGTCTGATTGCTGCATGTTAATTTAGTCAAAGAGATTATTCATGCTTCAGACGTTACCTTTTCATTTGGGAAAAGCAGGTATGTCCTTAAGGAAATGGTGAATCGATTTCACTTGCTTATTTTAAATTTAAAATCCTCAAGAGCAACAAAGAGAACTGTATAGCTGATAAACATTTGAGACCAAGGGGAAAACATCGCAACTTATCACCAATATTTTTAGTTCCCCATGAATGATTTACATTCCCCTGCACTATCAGATATCTTCAAAAGAACACGTCAAAAGAGGAGAGCAGTGCACTTGGTTCATGCAAAGTTAAATGTGCTGCAAAAACTCCTACTAATTCAAAGCTCTGAGACCCAGTTCTCATTTCTAATGTTGGGCACACACTTGCAGCTGGGCTTTGGAAAGTTTCTGAGGGTTTGAGGAGTTTTCAGGCTCTACGATGACATGCCTATAAGAAAGTCCCCATTGAGCTGTGTTGCAGAGCACTACGACAGAGCCCAGGTCTCTGTGGGGGACTGGCACAAATGTCTGTTGCTCTGAAATCCCCTTGGCCTTAGCTCAGGAGAGCTCAGCCTCTGACATCAGAGGGCTGGCACACCACCCCAAACCAAGGGGTGGTTAACACCCAAAGAAAGGTGGGACCATCGGTTTCCAGGTCAGTCTGGGCAATCCCTGTTGGTGAGTTTTACAAGCAATAGTAATAGGTTTTTTCCTCTGGGTTTTTTTTTCTTTCTTTTTCAGTGTAGCTTTCCATACTGGAGCAAACTAAGAATACTAAGTGGCAAAATTTTACCTTTTTGTAGCCAAATCTATTCTTAGCTGTTCAGTGAGAGGACAACTGAGATTCAGTAATGTGCCTGAAATCACCGGGTACGTTGCAGAGATTCACTCCAAAGATCTCAATAAACAGCATACTGATGCCTTGCCCCCAACACGTCCTTCCCTATTGCAGTGCAGCCTAAGACAAAGCTATTTTCACCAGTGGATTATCATTCCTCATTATAGTCGCTGTAAAGTGGTGGGTCTGGAACCCACCAGAGAGTATTTAAATGCATCAGGAATACATAGTGAAGAAGGCATGAGCATGCTATGTTTTACAAAATCCATGCAGCAAGAGCACTTGATTACAAAAGTGTTTTGGCATTACTTATTATTTAAGGTTTTTTTTCATTTGTGTTCTCCTTTTACCCAGTCTTGATTCAGTCACTGAAGAGCTACAGGTAACCTCCAATCATTGTGCATTTAAATTAAAAAAATAACAGGCATTATCATCTTTTCTGTCCTACTGTGAGCCCAGAGATCCTCTGCTTCCACAGATGGCCTGCCAGGGGTAAGCGAGCTCTCTCAGCCCAGGTCTGGAAGTAAGAGCTTTCCGTCTGCCAAGTAGCGTGGGTCTATAGAACATTTCCTACATATGCACATGTGCATCTGTGTGTGTATGTAAAATATATGATGTAAATAGTATAATACATTATAATCCTCAGCCCTCATCCATTGTTACAGGAATTTAGCAAATAACTGCTGAAAATGGAAGGAGAACGTGACAATCATCTGAGAACAAATAAACTATTTATTATTTTAAAATGTAATGAAAAATAGCTTTAATATTCAGCACAACTTAATGACTTGAAGACACTTTTTTTCTCAGTTCTTACCAAGATGGAATGATTTTTCTTTGCAGTTAAATGAAAGTCCTTCATTGTCTTTAGAACTCTGTTGCATAAAATGACAAGATAACATCAATACGAGTTATGCTGACTTTTTTTATAGTCTGACTCTCATACCAGAAGGTCTTAGTTACAGTGACATTTAACGTGTTAAATTTACTGTCTATAGAAAGAATTTTGGTTAGAGTGTATTCAGCAAGGAAGAACTCACAACTGATGCCCCTTTTAATTAAAAGATAAAATGTTGCCAGGGCAGACTGATCTTAATGTTGCTGTATCACTAGAGAAAAACAGTCTGGTTATATTTGAAGTGACTCATGAAAATGTTTTCTTCTTATTTACATCTGTTTCAGGAAATTTTTAAGAAAGAAAATATTTTCAGAAAATTCAGAAAATATGATTAATAGACCTAGTGATTTTTCCCTGGTGCTTATCTCCTCTTACAGCTATAACTGCTGCTGCAGCAGCACACTGTCCTGCATTGCACTCCACCATTCGGTTTAACCTTCCCTGGACTTACCAGTGAAAGTGACACCAGGACTAGGACTGCAGATCTGGATCACCATCCAAAGATTCAATTTTTAGCCTCTTTGTGGTGACTATCAATAAAAGGTAGCAACTAACTCAAGTCTACAGTAGTGATTTAGGTGATGCAAATCCCTGAGTACAGGCATATGTCCTGAACATACTAACATGACCACTGGGTTGTAGAAACAAGTAAAAGAGGACATTTAGATTAGTGTCACTCATGTTCTTTTTTTAAATAAACAATGAATATTTTTTTTTTTCTCTCAATATTTGGCTAATTTCTCATGGCACTATTCAAGGTTGATGCACCTTCTAAATTGATCTATGTCATTACGCATTACATTGCCTTCACAAAATATCTCACTACTTTTGGAAAAGTGTTTGTCTCCCTGATGTTCCAGAGCCACAGTCAGGCAGCGAACTCTGAATCTCGCTGTAAGCCCAAGAACTACCTCTGCGTCTTTATGAATGCTCTCAAGCAAATCTACAATATGCTTTTATTAAACTGCAATCCCCTCCAGAGTTTGGCATTTGCTCCAGGTAGGACTTGTTACTACATTCCATCAGGTACTTTCTGCTCCTGTAAAAAATGAATTGCCAAACTGTCACTCATCTTCAATCACAGTAAATTGGTCACATACTTAATTGGTTTTACAAACTAAGATCTCTTCCTGAAAATGAACTACCATCCAGAAGGACAACATCAATGATATGACAAGGAATTTCCAAGCTATGGCTCTTGACTGTTTTGTTTAGGGTGTAAATTCTTAGCATGGGAAGAGAGAAAACTGAGTAAAAAATACAAAATAAGGTTTGCTTCTATTCATGCGATTGGAAAAGCAAACAAAATCTTTACATCAGTAAGTTAGGGCTGAGACTTTCTAGCATAACAAGTTCAGTCCAGTGTTTCTTAATGGTGGTTGCAGAATTTTGTTCCAGAAACAGCACTGAGACGTGATGTTTCTCTAAGACTTTTATTTTGCCAGATTCTGACTGGGCAAACAATAATCCCTGTCAGCTGCAAAGTAAGAAAGTAATGTTGCATTTCCAGTTGAATGATTCAGTGCTGTGCAGAGAGTGGACACCACAGTAATGTCACACATTAACACCTACAGGGAACTTAACTACAGTAATTTGTTTCACTTTTTTACCAAGGACAGTTTGGGACAGTTAGATTTATGATGCCATAATAAAATATTGACCATGTCAGTGGTAGAATTACATTCATTTCACTTTCTTGCTCTTTCTTCCTTACTTGTTTTTAGTGCTGTTCAAAATGCCTTCCTATGTATCTGCACATAGCTGTAAAAGAAAGATATTGACTTAAATGAATGATTTATAAAGTAATTTATAATACTCTCATAATTTCAAATTATAATAACATGTTTCCTCAGAGACCTTACTCAAGTCTCTGGGTAAATAAAAGCTACATTATATTTTCCCTTTCCTTCCAGAAAATAAGTAGCTTACTTCCAAAAGCCCAGCTTTGGCATCCTGTGAAATGTTCATACCGTAGTGGTCCTTTCTCTCCCTGGATTCCCTTCCCTGCTTTTTTACTTCTCTGTTTGTTGCGATGCCCACCACAAGTAGAGCAATGGCAGTGGCCTTTCTGCAGGAAGACGTTCACCCTGCCAGCACCCCACAAATATGGCAGTCCTGACTTGTGTATTAAAGAGCTGCATTTACTTCCACTTGTCTTCCATGAGGGAAGGGAAAAGATCGGCTGTGCCCCACAGCAAGGGATGAAGTGTGTATCCTGATGTGGAACAGTTGTTTCCTGACTGTGTCTACTTTCTGTGCCATACAACCTGTGGAGGCAGATCCACCCCACATTAATATAAACCTCAAGGGTAGTAAGTGTTTTGGCTTGCTGACCTTGGTGCCTGACCATGAGTTCTCCTCCAGATGGAGGAGCAGCAATCATGCATGGCCCGATCAAAGTGAAGGGACCCCTTTGGCCCACAGCTGTGCTACTGCATATACCACATCCACCTGAGGACGATGAAGAAGCTGTCCCTGCTTCTCACCTGGTGCTGAGACTTGCGTGCTTCTTTATTCAGGCTCTTGACCTCTCCCTCACTCTGGGACATCGGCCGGCTGCAGGGCTGACCCGTTTGCCCCACAGGTACCACTGTCTTCCCCCCTGGGCTGTGAGCAAATCTGGAGATGACAGAGGTGGATCTTCTAGCTGTGGGGTGCACTTCACTGGAAGAAAGCTCAGATGCACATGAATATCTGAGCCTGACATTAGAGGTGCAAGAGCAGGTAATTTTTATGTGATGGGACCTCATGACACTTCTGTGGCATGAGAGTAAAATCCACGGCTCCAGGGGCTTCCCTGGTGCACCCCCCTAACCAACCTGTCAGCAAGCTGTATTTTTTGGCACGTTCAGGATGGGAAAGGATTTTCCAGGGCCAACTACAAGAGTATTTGGTGCATAAAAAAAGAAAGGATGAAGAGGTTCATCACGGAAGAGAAAAGCCTGACTTGTTTCTGGCAAAAGAGAAGACATTTTTTGCACAAAGAAAAATTGAATGGGTCTGTCTGCATTCAGAATGAATTAGAAGAGAGATACAAACATGCAGAGAATTTTTCAAATGTCTTCAATAGTTTAAAAGACAAATGCACTCTTTGCCCATGTTGTCTCAGGCTATTAGTCCAGCCCTGCTGGTGGACTGTGGTTAGATAAATGCATAAGCACTACTTTACAAAATGCAAACACCAAGAAAATGGGGTTGTCCGTTTTCTATTAGGGCTGTAGAAAAGAGTTACAGTTTTTGTAGCTCTGTAATATGCACAATAGTTTCATTCAACTTTTCAATTTATGCCAGTTGCTTATCAAATATGTGTGGGGAGGCACTATTTGGTTCATCGTCATCCTGGATAGCAATTTCTCAGTTGCTCCTGAGTATCTTGCTTTGGATGAGAGAGAAGACTCCTGTTTGTTTTGTGCAAACCCTTCAGTTTGAAGGAGAGCAGTCTCGGCCTGCATCACTTTTTTTATTTATTTGACCTGTCTGTGAACCAGACACAGCATATCCTAATTTTGCTCATATTTTTTAAGTGTTCTGTGACTTATTTCCTTTCACTGTACCTTTGCTTTTTGTCACGTTGCCTCTCAACATGCACATCAAGTTCAAACCTGCGGAGCAATCCTTGGGGCAAGCCAGCCACAGACACTCATACATTTCCCCAGCTGAAGGGAGCTTCAGTTCTGCTCTCCATAAGCCTTTCTCACCTTATTGAACTATCTAACGCGGAAGAGTTCAGCAATGAACAGAGTTGAGGAAAAAAATGGTGTCAAGTCTTAGTATAATTGCCGGGATAAGAAACAGCCATCACCATTAACAAATCAGTTGGAAACACAACCTTGGACTTCAGCCACGTCCTGTCCCTGCTCTTGACCGACCCTTGCCCGCAGCTGCGGGGGCGACACAGAGCAGAGTGACTTGCTGGGGACTCCCCCATCACTGGACAGATACGGGTCTGCCCCTTTCCTTACAGCCGGTGCACCCCCTGAAACAAACAAATCCCATGTGTTACTTCTTGAAATACAACATGCACTGTTGAGTAAGTTGCTCTAAAAATATAGAGATGAATGCTGACAGTGAGATGAAGATTTGATCAAGTAGGAACACATTGCTTTTGATTCATCTAACTGCAAAAATTATATATTAAACTTTAAATGCAAGATACAGAGATTCTACTTGTCACAGAAACAGGGAAAGTCAGAAAAGAATGGCAAATGTCATGAGCTACAAGCTCACCCACAAAATGATGTTCGGCTTTCTTCAAAATGAATTGTCCTGCTCTGGAAAATTGTATCCAAACAGCATGCATGCTTAGACATGAATCTATTTTATTTTGTAGTATTCCTGGGTGTAATTCTGTTTACATATAGGTCACCTGAATTTTCACTAGTTTCATCTCTGATCAGCTTTTAGAAATATCTATTGTGGTGTCATGTTCTGAAGGCTTGAAAAGGTCTCTTCAAATTACACCGGGCAGGTTTTAGGCATCCAAGTAAGAGCACTCCGATCCTGTGGATTCAGAGAGCTGCACAGCTCCATCCCTCCAGGCAGGTGTTTCTGCTCTTTCCAGCTGAACCGCAGACAGATGGAATTTGACAGAGTTTCCCCTTCAGTTGCATCCTAAGGAAAATTAGCTAGCTTTGTTTTTTAGTTGACGCAGGCACAAATGACAAACAATTGACAGCCAGGGGTATTTTCCCACGCAAAATCCACAGATCTGACAGCAAACACTTCTGAAACAAAAGCAATAATAGGGAAGTAAATTCTCATGGGCCTGTGAAATTAGAAGGTTTTGTAAGAATGCCTGCATTTTTTATCTGTGTTATTAATAGCAGATGCAAAGTTAATCATGCTGTTGGGACAAAAGGTGAAGTTAATAACAGGGAGCCCATAGGGCCTTTTTGTTAATATTGCTGTGCCTCAGCTATATTTGAGCTAGACAAGAAAAGAGCTTCATTGCAACTGTACAAATGGTGAGTTCACAAAGCTGTAGCACGTGGATGAAATGAGTGACTTATTCAAAGATCTTCCTAGTGCAAGTCCAGTTTTCTTAAGGATTCCACGGATTTACAGTAAGAAGGCCACAGGGGAAAATATTACAGAAATGAATCTGCAAACTCAGGGAACAAAGGTTGTCAGTAATACTTCTGTGCCTAAGAAATCCACTATACTTGGAATGTCTATGTTAAATAGTCTTAACATATAGTAGTGTAATGTAATGGAAAGTGAATATTCAGACTGGCTTAAGAGACTGTGAATATAACCTTCATGCTTGCCCTTCCTCTGCCAGGGTACCCAGTAATACCATTTCTGCCATCTGCGGTTACAAAATAACCTACCTCCTGCAAATTTTCTCTCCTGACCTCCAATAGTGGAGAAAGGAAAGTTTACGTTCTCTTGAGTTTGGGAGCATTTCTCTCATATCTATTTGCTTTTACTATTGTCCCAATATATTTCTCTCTCTTGCTCTGATTTCTTTAGTCTACTTCAATGGAAAATAGCAGCTCAAGCTTATTATCACAAATGTCTATTGATACAAGGTCCTTAGGGATGAACCTTGCAAGCACAATGATGCTACCTCTTACAATTTTGTTTTCTGAGGTCTAAGGGCAGATCTCAGATTTAGGATAGCGTGCAGCTTTGCAAAGGTATTCCAGTGTGATAGTACCTCACCATACGACTATTAAGAAGAAAACAGTCTAAAACTGACCCCCAAGAAAATAAAACCACTTAAGGCTAGCTGTTTTTTTCAGTCCAACTTGCCACATATTTTTTCTTTAAATCCTTTAAGTCCAAAACAGGTACATTTCTGAAGTGCAGCTTATGACGTGCCTCTCAGTACCTCTAAGGGTATACATAATAAAATCCAGTCAGAAGAGGACTGATAGTTTATTGTTTGCATCACTTTGTGGGTTTCAGAAACTCCACTGAATCTCCTGAAGTCACAGCAGCTTTTCCAGGCCTTCAGCAAAGATATCTAAACCACCATTGACAGTTGCACAGATCTTCCCCTTCATTAGAAATTGAGGTGTTAATAAGCCACAAGAGTCTGCATTGCCAGCTTTCTGCAGATCTAAATATCATTAGAAATCCATCGTATGGATGGTTTCTTGCTGGATTGCATAAAGATCACTCCTTTAAGAGAGACTTTCCGCTTGCCTGCCCCTTCCACATACTTTCAGTGCAATACATACTGGAACCATTGGTTATAGAGTAAGATCATTACAAAGGTAATTTCTTTTGCAGCATGACTCAAAGCTATAATAAAACTTTTATTGGATCGATATCTGTTCAAGTATTGAAAGTAGTCATAAATTTTCATGACATTAACAGAATTCAGTAATATGTCACTCAAATGGGTCCAGATGAACAGGGTCTATGAAACTGTTTGACAGTTGCTAAAGCTATTGAAATAATGCAGGTAAATTTGAAAAAATGGTTGGGTAGTTATGTCTCAAACTATAATTTGTACATCAATAAGATCAGAGAATGACTTTCTGCAAAAGATTGTCAGGCTTGTTTCCTGGCTGCCACATTGCCCTGTAGCCTGTTCCTCTGTGAGTTGAGTTCTGGCAAATATGCTCCGCTACTGAACAAAATACAATATTCTCTGCTTCCTTTGAAACACTGACGCTCCTTAGCCTTGCAAAAACTGGAAGTACTGACCATCAAGTAGATTGCCTCTCTTTCTCAGGAAAAAGCTAAGGGAGAGAAAATACCCAGTGGTTTTCCCTCAGATTGCTTCATGAGTGTTATTGTGAGCTACCCATTAATTTCTTAGCCATTTTTGTCTTAGGCTTTTAAATGGATTTATGATTTACCAATCAGCCATGAAACAGTGTAAAACCAGATATGTTTTATCTTTTTTAAATTGCTTACCTTTAGCTCCACAACATTTTCCTTTAAGATGCTTTGTTCCTTTTTTCTGGTTGGGTTTTTTTTGTTGGTTTTTTGCAATAAGAAAATCTGATATGATGACATGAAAGGAAGAATGATTTTTAAAAAGCTTCGCCAGAATCTAATTAAGTTATTCAAATCAGGTTTGTTGGTTTGTTTTGGTTTTTTTTTTTCTCTATCTGAGTAAATATATTTCTTTGATAGAAGACAATTATAAAATTTGCTTATCTTTAAAAAAGCAGCGAATTATTTCCAGATTATCTGGTATCATTTTTGTTAAGATTTTGAAAACAGTACTGTTTTTTAAAGTGATGGTACCCCTTCAGGCCTCTGCTACATTTTAAGCCTTTTGTTTCTCTGACAGAATAGACAGCAGAAGGAAACATGACTGAACACATAATCTGTTACCAGGAGGTTTCATGATACCATCATTTGTCTTCATGTCGCAGCAGGGAGAGCAGTGCCAGAGCCCATTTTGTAATGTGGTTTCTATTAGCGCGGTTGGTGCAAGCGCAACCAAGAATCAAATTCATCCCTGCACACACACAAACAAAAAAAAGACAATATGACCTTGGGTCTCCATCTTAACAATCCTGATCTACACCAGCCCTCCAGAGCATCACATTGAAATCATGCATCACATTGCGCAGGCTCCTACGTGAGCTTATGCATCCCCTGGTGCTGGTCTGTCATCAGTTCTCCTCACCTCGATATCCACAGAGCAGGGGGCTAATCAAGGCACCTCTCTGTCCTGGTGACCCCATCTGCCACAACAGCCCTGGAAGCTGTCGATCCGCCATTTTGCCCTGGACCAATGCCCATTCGCCACAGTACCGCCGAGCTCTATAGAGAGTTTATGCCACCGTGACATGATACTTATGCCTCAGGCATATGTATGAAGGCCAGGCTCTAGTACTGTCCTACAGAAAGCACAAAGGTTTTCAGTCCTCGTGATAAAAGTAAAATGTGCTGACTTAATTCAGAATGCATTGCTAATTGTTTTTTACTGTAAAACACATGCATATGAAAACTAAATCTGGAAACACATGCTTCGAAATGGCAGGAAGACAGTGACATGATCAGCATAAGCTTTGTCCTGGTACTTACACACTGATATCAGGACTACAAAGCAAAGGATGTTCTCTAATTTTTTATCTGGTTATCTGAGCCCAAAGCCTCCTGGTTGATCTCAGAGGTCTTTCTGTACAGATTAGTTTGAAACAATAGGCTAAATCTTACACATGATATCAGATGAATGTGAAATTAGCTGTGAAACACAAATAATTTACTTTAGTATCTCTTTCTGTTTGTAGAAGCAGAGAGTCATAGAAGAGTCAATTTGCTTGATTTACTAAGCAGCTCCGCATGAATTAAAGCTACTCTGTGGGTAATATTAAGTAAACAAGTTCAGCTAAAGAGAATGACCACCTTTCTTCCACTGGCATAAGAAATAATCTCCGGAAAACTAAGGGACAAGGTTTTGTCTCATCTTTTCAGATTTTTTCAGAAAACCATTTTCCTTTAACAGATTTTTTTCCCTCTGTTCTCAAAAGTATATTGCTACTGCTCTTGAAAGTGTAACTCAATTATCATGAATCAATTTATTTGTTGAAATGATACTTGTATCAGGTTTTGTACATTTCATTACATCTCATGTTTTTGAACACCAATTTATTAAAATCATTACTTCTACAAATAGAATTAATTTGAAAGTGTGAAAAATCAATATTTTAAAAGTTTCTGAAATCCATTCTAATCTGTATGCTGAGGGAAAATATCCTTCTCATAGCTGCATCTGAGAGGGGTGTCTTAAATCTTTTCAATATATTTCATGGTTTTTAATTAATTGGGAAGATAACCATTTAAAGACAGAACATTACACTAATTCTTAATACAATGCACTGAAGCATATGAAAATAAATATGTTTTACTGAATCTTGCATTACATAACATGCCTCATACGAAAAGTCATGTCTAGCCTTTTGTGAACTTCAGTAATATTCATTATTTTCTAAAACTCAGAGAAATGGCTGAATCAGGTTAAAATAATTTTGTTTGCTGAAATCAAATGTAGAGCCAGACATGGGAGACTTAAATGTCAAGTAATAAATGAAATGCCTTCCTACTTTTTCTATTTTATTATGATGCTTTCTTTAGACAAGAGCTAAATTTATTATGAAAAAATGTATTTTTATATAGTTTATCATTTAACCAATGCATTCTGTCAGAAGCTTCAGCACAAGTTGCTCTAATCTTAAGAAAGCAATATAAAGGAACAGCTCTTAGTAAATAGGAATATACGCAATATTCAGTCACTGAAAGTATCTCTCCTTCATCCCCATTTCTGCTATCTTTAAAATAACAACAAAAAAAAAATATGGAGCACTAGGAGTTTAACTGAGATTGGGAAACCATTATGTGCCATAAAACCTGTATTTCTATTAATCCCACAACTCCTAGGATCCAACAGAGTTATTAATTCTATTTCCCAGGAACATCTTTTGAAGGTGTTTTGTATCTCTTCAGTATCAGGAGTCAGAGGACAATAACCTTTTTGTGGAAATTGTTTCCCCCATTTGGCCAGCTATTCTGTCCTGTGTAAGCTCATGTTTCTGTGCTGGTGGTTTGGTCCCCTTCATATCATCTCCAAGGTGGTCCCTAACATGCAGCCTCTTCCTGAGCCAGACATAGAAGGATATATCATGAATAATATGTACTACTAAGTCTGCAGTGGACTCCTAGGACAGACCAAACATCTCCATCATCCACAGTGTTATCCCAATGATTTCCACCATGGATATGGTAACCACCACTCCTCCATCAGACCATCTCTACTACCCCACCATTAATCAGCAAGTTACCAGTATCATAAAAAATACACCTTCAAGCAACCATACACAGATGAGCCACATAGATAAACACACATCTCAGTAAAACTAACAGTTATTTAATGCATGAGAAGAACCAGGATCCTGCATGTCACGTCATTTCCCATGAGAACAAGCAAGATACCAAGACAATATCTTCAAGTTACCATAGTATTTCTCTAGCAGAAAAAGATCAGATTCTCAAATTAATCTCTTCTTTACTCATATTCAAAGGAGACACAAAGTATCTTCCCCAAATAAGTTTAGGAGCTAAGATTCCCAGCCATTGTGCTGTAAGAATCCATGAAAAGAAAAGAAAAAAAAATTACCAAATATTACAAATGTTTTCTTTTTCTCCATATTCCCAGATTTAAAATACATAATAGGTAGCATGTCTACAAGATCAAATGTATAGGAGATTGTACTGTAAAATACAGAGTGAGTGGTTCCCCTCCCCCAGGCTAACACCTGCTCTTAAGAAGTAGAAGATAGTGCATCAGTAAAGTACACAGGGACATTTCTGGGCATTGTGTATGATTTGTAATGTGTCCTGAATGATTTTAGTACTTTCAGTTCCAAAGCAAGCAGTCAAGGAAAAGTAACTATTTGTGTGCGTGTTTGTTTTCCTTTTCACAGATGGTGATAGCTGAGTGTGATCTGATTTTTCCCAATGCAAAGTCTTTTATCCTGAACCTCTGCTGAAAGATGTGTAAATGCTGTTGAAGAGGTCCCTGCAGCTTTCGGTTTTGAGAAGGCTTAGGTTTACTCTTTTTTTTCTTGCAGTGAAATAAATTAGACCCACAGGACTGTGACTATCACGGCACTGCCTAGCAAGGTATCAGCCCCTGAAGGGAGGACTTACTCCACAGCTCTCCCCCAAGCACAGGGTCCTCCCCCATGCTGCCTGTGGGCTGCCATCCACACTGGCTAGCTGAGAAGTCTTTGGCACAGTCCAAACCATTTCAGGGAACACGATAGCTATTAAACAGTATGGACAGTCATGGGCCAGCACTGATCCATATTTTATCGCAGTTTTATTATAGTAGATGTATCATCCAAACCCATAAAACAAAACCAGTTGCCTGTACTGGTTAATAATCTTGCCCATCCACCTAATGCTGGTGTGCAGAGCTGCTTTACTTCCTACAGACCAGTACAGGAATTTCTTCTAATTGCAAGATGTTTGGGGGACTGGGTGACTAGATGCAGCAAGGGTGCGGTGAAGCACAATGACTTCATTAGGAGTGAGCAGATTATGACTGACAAGCAAAGGAAGGAAGAAAATGGGACAGTGCCTGAGAGGAAGGGTTGAGATCAGTGTGAAAAAAAGCAAAATGTCAAAGCAAGGAGAGGAATGAAGTGAAAAAGAAAGCAAAGAGAACAAAAAAGAATAAAAAACACAAGGGGAATGAGTTGTAAATAAGGCAAGCCTTGAAGCAGGACAGGATAAAAACAATGTGTTCAAAAGAGCCGGACCTGCAGAACTTCACTGAGCTGAATTTAGTGCTTCCAGTCCCTGAGGTGGGAATAGCCCAGGTTAAGAAGGGAAGGGAGCCATGGTGAGTTCATCTGTGCTGCTATTCAGATAGATGCTGCTGGCAACATCACTCTATCCTCCATTTTAGAGTTATCGTTGAGCACTTCATTCATAGAATCATAGAATCACACAATCATTTAGGTTGGAAAAGACCCTTAATACCATCAAGTCCAACCATATTCATTCCCATCCTTCTCATCGATAGCCATAAAAAACCAACAACAGTGTAAGCAGTATGCTTTGCTGCATGCAGGCACTATCCAAAAATGGTGGTCCTGTGCTCAGGGGGGAGATATTACAGCATGACCACATAAAAGCCACTTAGGAGCAGGACTTAACATCTGTACTTCTCCCCTGGCCAACCCCAACCTTCCAGAGTGGCGTCCCTAGTGCACAAGCTGCAAGAACTGTGGCCCCACAGTTCTTATAGGACCACATAATCTCTACATGAAATTATGTATTACTTACTGTTTCCTGAACTGCAAGAAGTAGGTGGTGAGGCAAGGTGAGGCTTTCCTTCTGCTACACCACACACAGAGTGTCAGTCCATGCAAGTTCACAGGTAAATCCTATGTCTTAGGACTAAACTGAGGATTCATTGCTGTTATGACTTCATCTTGTGCTTTCACTTCCTGCATTGCTCACTTGAGTTTCTGACTAATTATCAAAATTGGCTGCAGGCATGAGTCATGTACTTTAACAGAACCTGATTAACCAGTCAAAAAGGATATAGCGATTTTTCACTAAAGCAAATTTTTCTAATTGGGTCATGGTCTTTTTTGTCTACAAGATGTGTTGTGAAAAAGTGTCCAATCAGTTTAAAACCCTCCATCCTTGAAAAGTGGCCTACCTCCTACGCTGATTTTCATACAAGTCACAGTACAGAAAAAAAAGCAAATCACAGTGATGCAGAGATTTTTTGTATAAGTTTCTCTTAAATGCAGATGTGTTTTTTGGCACTTCTGGATGTGACATCGCCTTTGAGCCTCACATAGGTCCTTGCCATTGCATAACATGCTCTGTAGTCCTGAACTCCTATGAAGATCAGCTTCTCTTAATTCTTTGTTTTTTGAATAATATATATATTATATTATGGCATATACAACTGAAGATTTTGCTGCAGCTATGGGACTAGTGAAAGTGAGAAGCTGTAAGTCAGGCAGACATGAGAAGGTCTGAATTTCAGAGTCGTATCTGAAGCATTCTTCAAAAGTGAATTATGTCCAAATGTCAGCTCTGGATTAGAAGAAAGTGGGCTACCAACTGCAAAACATGCATCCTCCCATTTCTGAAGGATAGGTGTATATTATAAAAGGAACCATAAGGGTAATTGGAAATACTTCCAAATGAGCTGAAATATCTATGCAGCACAATGCCAACACATCAGCTAGGGTCCCAACAGCAGGCAAAGTAGCTAGTTAGCTTGCAGGACCCTTTGCCAGAGGACCTATACTGATCCTGACTCCAGCACTAAGACATTTGGAGTTACTCCAGGTGCCTTTGTAGAGGTGGATGCAGTTGTAATACCAACTAGAGGTCTTGCAATGCAGTTTGACTTGGAGCACTCATGGAATACAGCCACCCAACCCACCATTGCAAGGGAGGTTCTTTGTATGCCCTGGTCAGGATAAACTTACCCATAATGATCACTTGCGAAAGCAGAGGCCAACCATAGGATTTCAGATGATAGACTGAATAACCTCAGAAAGACCTTCATCCAATGTTTCAATGCACCACAATGAGATCACTTAAGACCCTGCTGGGGAACTGGGAAAGGGTATTTCTGAGACAGGGTGTTCAACAGTTGTAGGAATTTGGACAGTTTCACGTGGGTCCCTGGTCCTACTTGCACATTAGCTGAGGCAGCAACTCCCTTTTTGATACTGGTTCTTTACTGCGCCGTGTTTATGTTGTGTTAATTAATTATTTCATGAAGCTTTAGTATTTCTGGTGGAAGGAGCCAGACTAGATCTTTACTTGTTGAATACCTTGCTTTTAGGTAGATTTTTGCCCTTTCCTGAAGTACTGAAGGTTGGTCACAGAGACAGGATAGAGAAAATGATGTGCACAGCTGTTCCTCACAGTATTAAGGCCTCAGAAGTATTTGCCCAGTGTATCTTGTTTATTACCATTGTCAGATTTGGGGTCAGGAGAGAATTTTCCCGCAGTCGGGATTGTCAGGGTCTATTTTTGCCTTTCTCTAAAGACAAGGGCATAGCCCATTTCTAAGGCTTGCTTGATTTCATCCCACAAATGCCACATGATCTTCCCTCTATCTGAAATGATCACGAACAAGTTGGTCAGGAAATGCTTCATAACTACATCAAAAACATAGCAGTGCAGGCGAGTAAAACAGAGCGTCTTTTATTAAATGACAACCTGAGGCTACTGAGTTCCTGTAAGACAATATGCGAATCAGTGGAATAAGCCCTAGTGAGCACAACAGAGAGATTCATTAGCCAGGGGAATAGTCATTATCAAGCTACTGGAAAGCTGTCCTGCCACTGAAAGTTGTAATGAAGTGTTCAAACTTTTAAATTAATTGAAAAGAAAAAGCAATGAAGAAAGCAAGCAGTCTGCCAAATTCCTGAAAAGCAAATTGTTAAATGTGCACATGCGAACATAAAATACTTTATTTCTCCATCTTTCAGTTTTCCTTTGCTGCTTCATTTCTCTTCTGCCTTCTTTGTGATCTCCTCCTCCCACCAGCTCAAACCAGTGTCACAATTAGCAGAGGCTTTTGCTTCAAAGGGCTGTTGAAGGGTGTCCCATGACTCCCGGGGGCTCGTGTACCCCACAGGATTACACCGACCAGGCTGCGCACCCTGCAAGCCAAGCACACGTTGAAGGGGAGCGCAGACACTGACGTACCAATGGGAAAACTGTCGTGCCGTGCTTCAGCACCCATCCTCTACTGCTACTGAAACTGCCCCATTTCAGAGTAACATGTTCTAATAGTGTGAATGAAAAAATAACTTAATCCTTCCCTCAGCAGAATTATGGAAGTTCAGCAGTAGTTTACCCTTAGGCAAAAGGATGATAGCACTGAAATAAAAAATTTTAAACCAATGTGAACAAACCTGACCAATATTTAGTCTCTTGTGAGAGCATTAACACAACAACAACAAAACCGCTACAAATAATTTAGATTATAATTAAAACCATTAAGGAAACATGCACTGTATTAAAGCACATCTTTATGCTTATACCTACATGCTTCTGGTTTTCTTACTTCTGTAGGGAATATGTCGTGGTTTGACCCCAGCCGGCAACTAAGCACCACACAGCCGCTCGCTCACTCCCCACCCAGTGGGATGGGGGAGACAATCGGAAGGGTAAAAGTGAGAAAACTCCTGGGTTGAGATAAAGACAGTTGGATAGGTAAAGCAAAAGCCGCACACACAAACAAAGCAAAACAAGGAATTCATTCACTGCTTTCCATCGGCAGGCAGGTGTTCAGCCATCTCCAGGAAAGCAGGGCTCCATCACGTGTAAGGGTTACTTGGGAAGACAAACGCCATCACTCCGAACGTCCTCCCCCTTCCTTCTTCATTCCCCAGCTTTATATGCTGAGCATGATGCCATATGGTATGGAATATCCCTTTGGTGAGCTGGGGTCAGCTGTCCCGGCTGTGTCCCCTCCCAGCTGCTTCTGCACGCCCAGCCTGCTCGCTGGTGGGGTGAGGTGAGAGGCAGGAAAGGCCTTGGCTCTATTTAAGCACTGCTCAGCAACGACTAAAACATCTCTGTGTTATCGACACTGTTTCCAGCACAAATCCAAAACATAGCCCCATACTAGCTACTATGAAGAAAATTAACTCTATCCCAGCCAAAACCAGCACAGACTATTACCTTTGCCTACCCCTTGCATAACATCTGCTGCTGCCAGACCTTATGCAAGGGCAGCCAGGGGCCCGAACAGACTTCAGCTGATGGTACCTTTGTCCCTAATGGAGATGCAAGAAGCACTCCATTCCAGCTGGCTGCTGGCAGGAAAAAGGGCATACCTAGATTTAGATATATGTCTTCCTGTCAGCAGAAGACAAACTCTCTTCTTGCAAAAAGAAACCTTTCTTTCCTCAGCAAATATTATTTAATTTTCTATCAGTCTATAGCACTGTGGAAAATGTTTCATTAAGACAGACTCTGAGTTGTTATTCTCCCTGTGTCAACAAGTAGAGCGTTATGCAGCCTGATTCCACAGAGTGCAGATGTGAGCTAAGCACGGATAATGCTGATACAGATACTACAGACACGCTTGAATAATCTGAGAAGGGAATTTAAAAAACAAGGTCGGTTGCCAGCTTGGCTAGCAGACACATGTGCCTAGAGTGCTAATGGGACAATGACTACTGTGTGTGAGGGCAGGGCACAAGCAAGCTATGTCACCTTTCAGCAAATGTGACTTATAATGTATGGGGCACCACTGTACATGAAGGCAGCCTTGATGTCTTTGAACTCAGGACACAAAACAGATAACAGGAATGAGCCTGATCTCAATATGCTGATACTCTGTTCCCTTGATATACTGCTGGAGCAAAGCAGGCTGGAGAACTATTTTTAATATTAGCTCACCTCTGTGGCTTGGTGATTGTGCTCCCTGGACTGTAAAAGAGGCAGACCTTGAAAACAAAGAGCAAATAGGTATTTTGACTACTGGAGAAATCACTTTTATCCAGCCTTGTTTTTAACAATATTAAGAAGAAAATAGTAATCTCATTTGGTGCCCAAATTTGGTTGGTGATCAAGAAATATCTGATTTCTTCCACTGGCCAAAAAAGCTATAATAGTTTCTTGACTTTGCTGAAAGCGCTGCTCTGATGGCTTGTGCTTCATTGTCGAGGGATGTCCTCATCACTGGTGTCAGGAAAATGTATTCCCTTATCCAGTCTGGCAGTAGGGAAAAAACTGTCAATTTCAGGAAACTCTAGATTGCTAATGACTGCCTAACTCTATTTTGCTTTACTACATGGCTACGATTTGGCCTTCTTCATCATTTCTCTAATCAAATACCTTGTGTCCTTGAGCCTGCAAAGGGAGGCTTCCTTTGAGAAGTCCAGGTAGGCAACAGGAGCACCTCCAGCTCAGCAACCAAGTGGGATTTACATCTTCAGCAGATGCAGAACTAAAACCAAAAGTATCAAATAACCGCTGGGAGAAAAGAGGATAGCAAACCTCAGGTTGCCTCTGACTCAGAAACTGAGTATTTACGTACCCTCATAGCAATGTGAAAAACAAGAGGATCTGTCCCATTGTTCAAAGAGACTCAGGACAGCGAGGGCTGCAGGCCCACCCTGAATGAAACTCCAACTGCATAGCACAGCGGCACATGCTGGGTCCTGACACAATTGTTGGGCAGCTAGAAGGAACCCTTAGGTCCTGAGTCTGGTAAACAGCAGTGTGAGACCAGGTACTAATGGACTGTTAACCCACTCATCACACATACCGACAGTATTGACTTTATTGGAGTTCACTTTATGCATGGGGTTTTTTTGCGTAAGGCATTAGGATGTATAGGACTTGGGCCTTGATTAGTTTTGAATTTCTTTTTAACAGTGATTTTGTCTCTAACTATTATCTCTTAAGCTTTGAAGTTGGCACCATTTTTGGATCTTCAACTTTCTTTAGAAAAACATGTTTTGTTGGCATCACAATACAATTTTCAGTAGTTCTGTTTTTGTGAGGAGTAGAATACACATTAACTCACTTCGGGATGGATTCAGTCAGTGCCTTTTGGTTGAAGCATGAAAAGAATTTAAACCATTATCAGTTTTGCTGCAAAGAAAGCAAGCATCTGACAAGCATTTTATTCTATACTCAATTTAGAGCATTAACACAACAAGTAAATGACTGATAAAAATAAGCCATTCTCCAGAACCCATACTTGGTCATGTTTACTCATTCTGAGCTGTTTCTTTTTTAACAGGAATACAGTGAGAGTCACTCTTAACTGCTTTTCCAGATTAGGCAGGTCATCACTGTATTATTTAAAAATAAAAACTTACTCAGCATTCTATTTCTTTTTTATTTCTAATTTTTGCTGAGTAGAAATGTAGTAATTGGATTCCTTCATTCCTCCTCCTACATCATCCTGGGTCAAACAAACTCAGGTGATTAAAATGAAATGGAGCAAGTAATGGATAAAGCGTTAGTATCAGCACAAATGTACTGATTTGAACGCCTTCACTCTACAGTGTATTCCTCCCACCATTGCAGGAGGGCTTGAAGTCTGCTGTTGTACAGAACAGCTATGAAGTTTGGTTCTGAGACAATTGCACTTCAAGCACTGTGTGTTTTTAATTTATTCGCAATGCACAGTAGCATCCACAAGCAAACTAAGGGCATTTCCAGCTGAGAAATTAGGTGAGTTGCAATGTCCAAGGCACTCTGGCTGAAAAAGTCTTTAACATGCCCAAAAGGTCATCTTAACCCACCCTTTGCTAAAATGGTGGATTGTTTCTCCCTATGGAGGAGTGAAAAGCTCACTCAGACCAGGGCACTTGAGAAATTCTCCTGCGCAAGCTTGGATTCCTACATTTCAGGCAGAACACATTCTTTGTAATTATTTGTATTATATACAAATTCTTTGTAAGAGGTTCATTTATGACAATGTGTAAGAAAATGTAAAAATAATGGGTTTGGGTTATCCTCTGGAGATTTTGCAGGTTCCTGCCAACTTGTATTGGATGCTTTAGAGAAGGGCAGGCTGCAGCATCAGCAGCTGGAGCAGACACGACCACCTTCAGAGGCTCTCCAGGGTGCTCCAGCTGCTCTATTCCCCAGCAGTCACAGCCATCAGTCAGTGAATTCGGTAGTTTCCATAGTAGCAAGCTGGGAGTAACACAAATGTCATGGGTCCTGTGCCTCTCTGTACACAAATTGTTCTTGGCATGATCCCTTGTGTTATGTACAGCTGCTCTGGTCCCAAAGCTGGCCAGGAGAAGTACCAGGTCTGAAGACTTGAGGATGGGTGGGGGGAAATCAAAACATAGGAATACTTTGATAGAAGTCTGCTTTTCTGCTATTTCTTTCTCATTCTTCCATCTCTGTGCATCTCCACTGGATACACAGGGTAATATCTCTATCTCAGTATTTATTGCTGTCTCACCTCCTCCACAAAAAAAAAAAAAGTTTACCAAAAGCTCAAATCTCATTTTACCCCTAGTTTCTGAACCATAGGAAATGACTGCTTAGGAATTTAGTCTGTTCTTTTGATCCACTAACAGGATCTTTCCAGGACACATGCCAGCTCCTCTTTATCTGCATTCTCCTATTTGTGAAAACCCTGTGACCTTGGATGCTATGGGACTGAGAGTACTTCTGTGAAAATTTCACCTTTTTCAAGTACTTTACCAACTCTGGATATCAAATGACATAACAAAGCACCAAAAATAGCACATGTCCCAAATCAGAGCCAGAGTTTACTAAGGGTTGAACAAAACTAAGCATTTTTGTGACCTCTGATAAATGACCATTTTCTTTTGATCCAGTACCCAGAAAATGGAATGAATAACATTATATCATAAGAGGAATCCTTGCTGCTCAAAAGGTTATT
The DNA here is from genome assembly GCA_013389945.1 of Fregata magnificens. Lineage (NCBI taxonomy): Eukaryota > Metazoa > Chordata > Aves > Suliformes > Fregatidae > Fregata > Fregata magnificens. The sequence continues at coordinate 50,279 of WAAD01042362.1, forward strand.
TTGTCTGTATTTTATCTATTTGGTTTTCTCCTACAGGAAAAGGTATAAACACTAATGAGTGTGGATTGTCAGCTGCAAGAAATCCAAGTTCTATTTTTGGATGAGCAGGTCAAAGCGCATCTCCAAAAGCTCAAAACATTGCAAGTTAGAAATTCGTTTCTCACCAAAAAGGTGCTTGGGGGCTCTAGATATCTCTCTTTTCCAAAAAAGAAACCTTATGTGCCCAAAGGTCTAAGCATGCCCAGAAGCACCTCCGTGCTGAATGATTTTGTCTTTGAAGCACTGAAAAAATACATTTATTCAGTGATCGCTAAATATAAAGCTCATGAACATTAATAGGAGCAGGCACTGAAGCCCAGGTCTCATCATTTCCAAATGAGTGCCCAAACCACCAGGATAAAAAACTGTGCCCCTTGCTTTTTGTCTCCTGTGCATCCACACGTGATGTATGGTAATCCACCGCACATTAAGCAATTAAGCAGAAGGGGAGGCCTGAGAGAGGCCTGTAATGCTGCTGTTACAGAATGCTTTTGGAAGGCAGTAAACATGAGATTAAATCCTAATGTACAAAAAAAACTAATGGAAATGCAGTCTCCCACGTCCCACTGTCATGCCTGACCTATTAGCTCGTAAAGAGGCATCACCAGTTTTGGAGGAAAAGCCCTAGGCACCTGATTTCGTGATGTCTTATGAATCTTGAGTGATGGGAAGTGTCAGAATAAAGGCCCATACACTATAGTAAGATCCACTTCTCTCCGTACATTTCCTCCTTTCTGGCTAGTGCAGTTCTGCACTCTTGTGCTGGCTCCTGGGGCTCCTCCCCAGCTTTGGGTGTGCTGTACAGCACAGGCACCCCAGCTCAGTGGGGACTGTGGGCGCTGCTGCAGGGCTGAGTACCTAAAACACAGATGCTGCAGCACAAAGGACGGCCAGTTCCATTCTGCTTAATGGATGGAGTTCTCGGGCGTGGATACTGGATCCCCAGATATTTCAGCACCTTAACGATTCAAGCAGTACTTCTGAGTATTGGCACTAGTGCTGCAATTGTAGCGGAATTTCCCCTCAGCGAAAGAGATAAGTTGCCTCACATTTTTCGGGGCTGCCACTTAAAAGGGGTGAGGGTACAATTAGTGTTAGTGGGAGCTTGTTACTGTAGAGCAACTGGTTTGTATCTCAAAGCCTTGATTTTAGTGTTTTCAATAGAGATCAAAAAAGCTTAGTCACAGAGTTATTTGTTTTCCATTTTCAGGGAAAATGTGCAAAGCAAGAACCTTCAGTGCCACTACCCCTGCAGCCTAAGACTTCAATCTTAAGAATAAATGACTTTCCAAATTTATTATTGCACAGGGAGTTTTCACATTATTGGCTCCAATGAATCTGGAGTTTCTTGGAAAGATCATTGATGTTTATCAGCTTTCATCACAAGAGCAAGCAAAGGAAATCCAGAATTTGAGATGATTTTTTATTTAATATCACTATGGAATCATAAAATTCTGTTTTCTTTCCATGACTTGAATTGTCCATCACTTTTGTACTATATTCAGCTTTTTATTATGTCTACAATATGATTTTAGGGGAAAATATCTGAAAAAAAAAGCATATAAGAAAATTACTTAAACAGGTGTCTGCTTTTTCCTATCTTAAGTACATTCGTGTCTCTGAAGAGACACAAGTACGAATATACCTATTTTGTGTATTTGTATGCATAGTTATACTGTTAACATTCAAGTAATAAATGCACACAAGCACACTGAGTATTATATATCAGTCAGTATGTAGAAGCAGAAGAAATGATGTTTGATCTTGGCAACATTCTCTGTCCATCCAGATAAGAATCATGGCTGTGTGCCAGGTTAAGCAAAGCAAACACATGTTTCCTTAGACTATTTTGCTCTCCAGACTTCATTAAAATTGAGTTCCTAAATATATGTGAGAACAGTGTCCCTTCTTCAGATCAATGCAGAGTATAAGTATTGCCAGATACATGGCATGGAGACTCAGTTTTTCACAAGCACCCAGCTGAGCCCTGCCTTGCTGTCCCCACCACAGCGGGGGTCCCAGCACTCCCATGAAGCTGCCAGCTTCTTCAGCACTCCAGACCAGCTCTGGAAAGGGGTATAGAGCTGCCAGTTCGTTGCACATGGGTCCTACCCAGCAGCCAAGCCAAAGGAAGGACAGAGCCTGTAATTCAAACAAATGCACAATCACAGCAAAGATCTCTCACTGGCAGCAAGCCCAATTCTGCTCACCCTGCAGCAAGAGGGATGTTTCCAGGGCACCTGCAATCCCAGCCTCAATGGTGTGAAGTGTGGCACCAGACCGTCACCTCTTGTGGGCTTTTGTGACACTCCAGGAGAGAAGGCAAGAAAGAAAAAGGTTTGATTTTCCATTCTTTCATATCAGATCTGCTTCTCATTTTTCCCTCTCTTCCTTTTACTTCCCAAATTAAACTTCTCTGACGTGTAAGGTGTGCAGCTTTTATTGCTACATCACTGAAAGGTTGCTGGTTCAGGTTTCTGAAGCAAGTTTGTGTCTCTTTCTGAGAGAGGTATTACTAGCCCTTGCGACAACTGAAGGATAAAGCTTCACAGGGAAAGGAATATAAAATATTTCCAATGGTGTGCTCTTTTTCTTGCCTCAAAAATTAATTAAACTAATGACTTGTAATTAATAAAAGAAGCCATTCATAGCCATACTGATGGAGGTGAATTAATACTTCTTTTAGTGCCTAGCTTCCATCTGTTACATCTGTTCCCATCTTTTCTGCAGAGGGCTATTAGAATCTATGTTATTACACTTAATTTTACTTTGTTTTCCCTCCAGTTCTTTATTGTCTGGAACAAGTGAGCCTAAGAACCATCCAAAGAGAAATAACCAAGAAGGTTTTTCTTTGTCTGATAATCCTCTACTAGAATACATGAGTGCAGCTCTACGAAATTCAATTGAGTTTTGCTGAACTTTGTGAATGGAAACTTCAGTGTTGTCTTTGGCCCTAAATTCACAAAATATTCCAGCGTGCTTGTGTCATGATCATGCTGTCTTACTTCATGTCACCATGGGATCTCCCTTCTTGCACTCCTACTCTGTATACCATTAGATTTTAATTAATGATCATGCATTTAATAGCAAAGAGTTCAAATATATTCACACTCTCAAAGTCAGCTGAACCTAGTGATACCATAATGGCATTTTTAAGGAGTGAATTACGTTTTACGGTCTTCTGTTGTATTAACAAACTATGTTGTTCTGTGGTTCATATGAGATGATACACAGGCAGTAAGTGATCTAGCTAAACAAATCGTATTATGCCTTCTAAATTATTAAAAGAAAAATGTAGCTGCTGACATTACTTAAAATGTTATCTGTTACTATGTTTCATTTCTATGAGAGGAAGGTATTTTTATGCTCTACTGACACAGGCCAGCAGAGCTTTCCATTCCCCTAAAACATAAAGAGGCTCCAAAACATGACAATCAACCACTGTACATGGGTAAGTATTAAAGCAATGAGTGTTTTTGACTTACCCACTTGTACAGGATGTCATTTCCAACGAGCTATGAAGTCAGAGATAAAACACTCAAACTAAGCTTATACTAACAAGGTCAGCCAAGAGGTAGGACACTGTAAAGGTACAGATTCACTGTTCGCCTCTGTGTACGGCATTGCAAAGAGCAGGCACTGGAAGGCAATACTGTGGATGTTCTAGCTCCTGAAACCCAAGTGAGAATATCAGGCCCATACTGCATGTACAAATGTACCAAGAGCAATAATTAATCTAGAGTTTTGCTCCATTTCAGGTGTCCTTCCAAAATTTGTTACAGGCCATTTATCATTCATATGCAAAACTAAGAAACATAAAATACTGTCAGGCACAACCAAGAGGATAACACCTGTGAGCTGAATCCAAACAAGGGACCTTGGCTGACTAACCTCAGACTTCTAAACACAGAACTCAGATCTTTATAGCACCTCTGCCAGCTTCTGACAAGCCAGAAGCACATGTGTTCACCAGGGAGTTGTTAAGGAAAACACCAGTTACTTGGTATTGCTAAGTGTATTAATGTTCCTCCCAGCCAGCTTTAGGAAGAAAAGCTAATTCCTTGTCAATTTTTTAAACCAGGGGACTTCCATTTGTCTTTTTTTAACTCCAGTAAACAGTTCAGCACCGTTAGTCCCAAAGGAAAGGAGAAGATGTGATAATTTTCTGCAAGTGTTTGTGACTTGAAAGGCTAAAGAGCGGGGAAAGCATTCAAATGCTCTGATATCTCCATAGCACTTCCCAATTGCCTTCTCCAGCAGCTGGATTTTGTGAATTCCAGTTCATGGACCCTTACAATTGGGTTTTTAAGTGCTGTGTTGTGAGTCCTGCTAGGTGGCTACGAAGCCAAAAGATGCTGTGGTATGACACATAGCAACACTCAGGTCCTCTCTATGGGTCCTCTGCAACTCGTGCCACAGCCTTCAAGTAGTTCAATGGCTCTACTTGTGCAACACAAAACCCCCAGTGTAGGAATGCCTTTCTCCCCATGTTTGCTGGCCAGCGTCCCTTCCATCAGCCTCTGTTCTCTGTCTGGAGCTGCTCCTGTCTCCTCTGTGGTCTGGGCACTGCCTCTGCACAACTAGGCTTATTAGCAACCTTAAGGTGTGCTTATTGTAAAGCAGTCATGTATGTCATTGTCCTGTTAGTTCAGCTTAGGAGTCTATCTGATTGGAGAATCACAGCAGGGTTGAGAAGGCCATAATATGTCTTATTAAAATATGGGAAAGTTTCTTGTTGATGGAGAGAGAACAATGATTGTGGGAACTACTCTTAATTTCTCCTTTTATTTTTGTGAAATAATTTGTGCTGACTGGTCCAATATGGACTTAGAAAGAAGTTTCCTCTCAGCTCCTTCTTGGAAGTAGCCACCATTAGGGGAGCAACGCTAGGGCTGTAAGAGCACAAGTACAACCTGCTCAGCTGCTGTGATGTCCCTTCCATAAAGAACCAAAACATATAAAGGTGTTTCCCAAAAAGGAATTCAGCTGTCACAGAAGAGTAGGAAAGGTACAAGAGAATTTAAAAGGGCATCGTGAGAACTAAGGAAAGAAAACTGAGGCAGGACTGTATTCAGAATACTTTTTGGCATTCAAGGACAAGTCAAGAGCCTAAACAGATCTTTGGATCTGGGCCCTAGAGTACTGAAAACAAAGGTGAGGAAGGAGATAGGATTGTAAATGGGCAAGTTGAATAAAGAAGACTTATTTTGATGTAGAATATGCAAGAGCATGCTTGCAGGCAGTGGGACAGGGGCCAGCAGAGTTGAAGGTGAGGTTGAGATAATGAGAACAGAAATAAAGGAGGAAAGGAAGCTTGAGATAGCAGGGACTGAAGGAGTGAGAGGCAGATAACAGTCCTCAGACCTCAGAACTGGAGACAGGCTGTGACAGGGAAGGGGAAATTAATGGTGGGGCAGCCAAAGGATGGGGAGAGGCAGAAACTCTAGCTGGACTCATCTTTGTAAGAGGTGATGAAGAAGTTTGAGGGGGAGGCAATACTGTCTAGCAGCAATGATGGGAACATTGTCAATGAACACAATAGGGAGTGACTCTTGTCAGACAATATATTTTCTCATAACTTACAGTATCAAAATATAATCTCTATTATCATCATTAGAAATAACAGTGGGAAACAATTCACCTCTGAATATCTCACAATCAGACCCATTCTTCAAGAACGTGTGCCCAAAGACATTTACTTACACAATGAATTCCAAAGCTTTCCTGTCATTTGGAAGGAATTAAATTACCTGAAATATGAAAATTACTGCTTGATTGCCAACACTTGTACCTTTTTTTTACAATAATTCTACTTTTCCAATTATTATACATTTTAATGTCATTTCAGCACCAAATTTTAGTTCCATGAAGGGGAAAAGGCAGCTGCAATCAGAAAAGGAGAAGGGATCATACAGATAGTATTGGTCATTAAAGCCTGCACATCAGACTGGATTGTGGTAAAAGGAGGAGCAGAAGAAAGACTAAGGGGGGTTTTTTCTCTCCATAAGTAAAAACTATGCCTGAAAGTCCTTTAAATAAAACTACTTTTGAAAAGCCTTACAGAAAAATAGGTTGAAGGTATTCATAGTCAAATTCCAAACCCCAAATTTTCAAAATAACTACTATTTATTTGGGAAAAGCATAAATTTTCTCTTAAAGAAGGAGGCGGATTTTCAGGCAGTACTGTATGGTCACTTTTGGGGAGGAAGAGGGGAAAAAACAGATGCCTTTCTGGAGTTATCACATCCAAAATCACCAATTCCTGTCTAACGCCCTATGGTCCCAGGTCAAGGCTATGGCCTCGAAGGAGGATGTGCTGTGGAGGACTTCATGGAGCTTCACTTAGTCACCCACACACTGGGGTATTGAGAAGCAGCCTGGGAAAGCATGTGACTGCTGGGGTGACAGCTCTGACCAAGGAACAGCCTTTCCACTGCAGATGGAGCCTGGTTCCCATTGCTCCTTGCTCCCTGCTCCTGGGTCTTCTTCCCAAGCAAAACAAACCTCCTGAAACACAGAAACCTCCTTCAAGTCTTCTCAGCGCTCTGCAGGACCTCAGCTTCCTGGGCATGGACATATCATCTTCCAGGCTAAATTGTCACATGCAAAGCTGCATTATTTTCTGAGTAATCCTCCTCTGTTTTGAAGCACCTCTAGGGGTGGAGAAATGTCTCTGACTATGGTGAAACACCAGCAAGCTGGACTAACTTTGCTGTAGACATTTTATTGGTGGGAACAACAAGCAATAAAATCCCATTCATTGCCCATACACAGGTCCAACTGTGGTTCAGTGGGATTTCAGAAATAAAGAGATGCAGCTGTGTGGGCAACTTACTGCATATACCACTTTCTCACATTTTAAGGGAGAGGCTTTAGCCTGCCTCAGATTTCAGGACAGTAGCAAAGCCATTGCTGTTCATTTCCATGAAGGAAGGAAGACCCACACAGGCCTGCAAGATCTACCTGATATTTACATGCAGAGGTTTCAGAAGACAGCCTCTTTTATCGCACATCAAGGTTAATTTCTCATTCAGAAATTGATACAGGCAGGTGTCTGCAATTACAGGATACCATGACAAAATGATAGTGCTCAGGTATGATTTGAGCAGGAATCTTTTTTAGATTGTATTCTGTGATCAGAGGTGAGCTGAAGACATGTATTCCCACCCACTGAAAGTAGGAAGCCCAAGGGCTTCTTTATGTCTTTGGAATTAGATGCTGCGCAAAAGCAGTCTGCATGCAAAGTAAGACATCACTTGCCATCACCATCGCAGTAAGTTTTCTCAAGCTCAAGTTTTTTCATCAAAATTTATGCAAGCTTTAATTGTTTACATTGTTATAGCCTTTCCATCTGTTCCTCTTCTATCTACTCCCTATTCTCTTACTTCCAGATCTTTCTTCTCTCTAACTGTCTCATGAAACACTTCCAAAGGTTGCCCCTCCCTTACTGTCGCCAATCGATGTTATAAGTGTTTTTTTCCTGTAGGAAATTCCCCCAAAAGCACCTTAGGGCTGCTTGTAAAGGACTCTTGGTCATATTAAGATGTTAGTAAATGACTGGGTGGTTTAGATAATCCCATAACCTACTTCTCTGCATTTACTCTAAATATCTCATTACAAATCCAGGAGCATATGGGCATGTCTGTCCCAAGCAATCCACTGTGGCATGGTGTCATGCCACCCTTACCAAGATGAAGCTGATTTGATAAATGCATTCCTAACAGGGCACCTCCATTCAGGGGAGCGACCTCAGGCCCTGGGGACAGTGTCATCTCCTGAGCATGGCACTGCACCGGGGCTTGGTGCAGTGGTGCAGCCTCCTGCCCGAGACACCCCGCCTATGCTTGCTCGGGGGTGACTGCCCAGTGTTGGCTCATGCCGGGCAGGCTTCCCAAATCATCATTCAAATGCAGTGGTGCTCAGGCTTATAATTCATTCAGGCACTTCAGAAAAACTAATGTCCTCTTCTTTGCCCATCAATATTCACATTGTGATGCTTGTAAATGCTTTTGAAAACATTCAGTTCTCTTTTCTTCCTATTTGATGTCTTTAAGTACAGCAATTTGTCTACTGGCTTTAGGTACAAACTTCACTTCCTTTAAACACAGAAAATTACATCAATACAAAAAAGAGGGGTCTCTCTTCTCCTCACCCCGCTTGCCCCAAGAATTTCCTGCTGCCAGGCAGGGAAGTATTTAAACTTCTCAGTTAAATAGATGTCAATTTAATATTTTTTTTTCTTAACATGAAAAAACCAAATATTTTTTGCCCTTTCTTCCCTCATGAAATATTAACTGTGCTTCTCTGACCTTTTACCAAAAAGGATAAATAATAATAATTTTTTAAAAACCCAACAGACACCTTACATGGAAGATTTGAACACAAACTGCTAAAATTAGAAACCATCAAAAGGAACATTAGCAACTTAAAGCATAGATTAGATTTTGCCAGATCCAGAGTCATGGCCCTAAAAGACCATGACAGCTAAATGAGCTTCCAGAAGCTAAACAGAAATATAACTGTTGGAAGTCACAAGCCAGATGATAGCAAGGCTTACACGCAGAAGATCCATCTTACTCCCAGGAAAGACAGGGAACTATGTTAATCATAGAATCATAGAATCATTAAGGTTGGAAAAGACCTCCAAGATCATCAAGTCCAACCGTCAACCCAACACCACCATGCCTCCTAAACCAGGCCCTGGAGTGCCACATCTACACCTTTTTTGAATGCCTCCAGGGTTGACGACTCCACCACCTCTCTGGGCAGCCTGTTCCAATGCCTAACCACTCTTCCAGTAAAGAAATTCTTCCTGATGTCCAATCTAAACCTCCCCTGACGCAACTTGAGGCAATTTCCTCTCGTCCTATCGCTAGTTACTTGGGAGAAGAGTCCAGCACCCGCTTCACTACAATCTTTCAGGTAGTTGTAGAGAGCGATAAGGTCTCCCCTCAGCCTCCTCTTCTCCAAACTAAACAGCCCCAGTTCCCTCAGCCACTCCTCATAAGACTTGTTTTCTAGACCCTTCACCAGCTTCGTTGCCCTTCTCTGGACACGCTCCAGCACCTCAGTGTCCTTCTTGTACTGAGGGGCCCAAAACTGAACACAGTACTCGAGGTGCGGCCTCACCAGTGCCGAGTACAGGGGCACGATCACTTCCCTACTCCTGCTGGTCACACTATTCCTAATACAAGCCAGGATGCCGTTGGCCTTCTTGGCCACCTGGGCACACTGCCGGCTCATGTTCAGCCAGCTGTCAACCAGCACCACCAGGTCCTTTTCCGCCAGGCAGCTCTCCAGCCACTCTTCCCCAAGCCTGCAGCCTTGCATGGGGTTGTTGTGACCAAAGTGCAGGACCCGGCACTTGGTCTTGTTGAACCTCATACAGTTGACCTCGGCCCATCGATCCAGCCTATCCAGATCCCTCTACAGGGCCTTCCTTCCCTCGAGCAGATCGACACTCCCACCCAGCTTGGTGTCATCTGCAAACTTGCTGAGGGTGCACTCAATCCCCTCATCCAGATCATTGATGAAGACGTTAAACAAGACTGGCCCCAGAACCGAGCCCTGGGGAACACCGCTCGTGACCAGCCACCAACTGGATTTCACTCCATTCACCACCACTCTCTGGGCTCGGCCATCCAGCCAGTTTAAAAGCAGAGTTCCCTTGGCTGTGAAAATAATGTGGAATGAGAGAAAAAAACACGGGAGGAATGTAGCAGTTTTGACATAAACCAGGGATTAAAACACTGAAGGTGAAATCCTAGCTCCTGTCAGGTTGGATATTGACTTCAGTGACTTGAGGCTTCATTCTGCGTCTGCACCACAAGGTAAGGAAAAAAGGCATCTGCTTGATTCCTTGAATAGTTCTCTTTCAAGTTGTGTTTTGTTTGCTCCTGCTTTGATCTTTGCATCAATTGCATGTTCAATGGAAGCTGCTTCTCTTTTGTTTCATTTCATAATCAGCAGTACCCAGTCGCTGTGGGGCTCGGCAGAGAGGGAGAGAGCAAGGCCGGCAGCTGGATGCCGGCTCCTTCTGGGCTCTGTGGAAAGTCAGAAAAGCTTTTGAGGCTGCCGTAGACATGTGGAGTAAAGATAGACATTAGGCAACTCTTATCGTAGAGAAAGAGGCTTGAGGAGATTATGGAGAACAAACAACATAACACAGCGCTACTTCAAAAAATACAAACCGAAAATGCGGCTCCCAGTGCAGCGCCCATACAAGAAATCCTCTTTTGTTCTGAGGTGTACAGGCAGTGCAGGAGCTGCGCTATCAGCTCGTACCACCTTGCACGGAAGAAATGCAAGGCTCTGAGTCCCAGCTACCCTTACACAGAGCCGCGGGGTACCTGGGGGCTCCTCAGGAGGGTGCATGCTACACCCAGAAGGCGCATAGAGCCACGTGCCGGCTCTTCCCAGGTCTGGCAATGTGCAAGAGGTGGGCAGCATCCATGGCAGGGAGTGCTGCAGGCCTACACCTCCTGGGCCCCCGGCAGCAGGTTGGGGTGAGGTGCTGGTGCCCATGCACAGGTAGATGGTGCCGTTTGAGGGTAGGCATCACGAACGGGATAGGGAGGAGTGAAACTTGTGCCTTGCATTTGTAAGAGCAAGACTGGGAGGAAGCTGGGCAGGGTTATATCAAGCTTATACATCAGGAAAAGCCTTTAGACGATAATCATGATCGGTGCAATGATTTTTCTAGGAGAGCAGTTGCAGCCCACTTGCTAGAGACCATTCAAAAGTGGCATGGGGCCACTTTCATATGGTTTGAGGTAATGTGCGAGATGGCTCAGGAAGGGTTTCTGCCTACATGAGCAGCGGCCTGGGTGAACTCTGGCCTCTGAAAGTCACTGAGAGTTTGTTACGTGCTTTTACAGATTCCAGTCCCACCACAGTAACCTTTGTTAATAACATTGGCTAAAATGTCCCAATCCCTTGTCTTTACATGATAATGAGCCTAAATAGACAATCTGGTATTTACCCAAAGCTCCCACTGATTTCAGTGGCAGCTGGGATTGCTCAGCAGCTCTGAAAATCAGGCTACTTATATTTAGCTATTTAAATATGGAGTTAGGAACATAATTTTAGATGCTCAAATTTGAAAATTTTGGTCCTAATATTCTATATCAATTCTTTTTCCATCACTTTCAGCAAAATTTTGAGGAAAATAAGAATATTATGAATAAATGGTGAGATTATATTTTTATTCTCAAAAGATTGCATTCAAATATGTCTTTGATGACTTCTTAAAATAGCTGTAACTTCCAAATCAGTGCATCTTTAACCATATACAACTGGTTATATTAAGGAAAAAAAAAACCAGTATGCAAATGTTTTATCTCACCAGGTTTAATTTCAGAAAGTTTTATTTTATTTTCTGGAGAATAAAAGTTTTACCAGGGCTCCGGGCAGTGGAAGCATATCCATTAGCTTTCAAAAAGGAAATGTACCATTATAATTTTTTTTATTCCAGAAGTTATGAGACCAATCATACTGTGATGTATGTGCTTGGTCTAATTATCCTTTTATTTCTTCCTCTGGTAACTTAATTGTGTTATACTTTGGAGGACATTTTTAATGCAATAATCCAACTGAATGGTTGAGGTCCACTTCTTCACCCCTGCAGCTTTACAGAGATTTCATATAAAGACCCTGAAAGAGTTATACCCTTCATTAAATGAATCAGGTGTGCTGCAGTACAATTTTCATTTGATTCTCCTGTGCTCCACAAACAGAGGATAAAAATCCATGCTTTTTCTTTATTTTTTTCTTAATAAATGAATAGAAAGTATGGCAACTTCCTAAAAAGTGGTCCCAGTAAAGAAGCACCTTATTTACGTGGCTGGAACACCTCACCTGACCAAACAGACACATGACTCCCTCAAAAACGTCTGAGCTGTTGTGGCTTTTGGGAGCGAGCTGTGACAGTGGAAAAACACTTTGGCACCTCTCGGTCCTCTGCCAGAGGTTCTCACTCCACCAGCTGCTGGGACTGTGTACATGGACCCTACCTGCTGGACCCACAGCCTTAGGGACTGTGCATAGACCTTGTCTGTTTTATTGATCGTGTGCATGAACCACTTTTGCTTTAGTTACTGTGTGCAGGGACCCTATCCGCTTTAGTTAAAAGTCAGGCAGCTAAGCTTAAGCTTATCATCACAGGCAGTCAAACCCAGGCTGCCCCATGGCCAAAGGGGAGAGGAGCGCCCATTGTTGTTCTCTCTGCTCTGCTCTGCTGGGGGAAGCTGGGCTGGGTAACCTCCAACAGAGGATGGTAACAAGCAGCCCCCAGGCAGTAAGGTTTTAAACCACCACAGCTGCTTGGTATGTAAACGTGTTGTATTGATGCCTTTAATAAAGGAACAACCACCACCAAAAGAGCAATCAGAAGGCTTATACCTTTTTTCTTTGGTCTTTCTTCCTCTTTCAAATTTGCTATTCCCCCTATAGGGACTGTTGTTTCTTTTTTCTTTTTTTTTCTCTTTCCTGTTTTTCTCCCATGATGCCTGATCAATCAGCAATTCTTTCCCTCTAGATCCTTCACCTTCTTCCTCTCTCTCAAATGTATTTCCTTTTCTTCATATAAGACTGATCCCCGTTTCATCATCCCTCTTATTCATCTAAGTCTAAGATTACTGTAGGTCTTCCTTATGCCATGAGCATGAAAGATAACCTCCCTGCCAGACTTTCTTTAAAAGTTATAAATTTGCAGGCAGAGACTACCCTGGCTGTAAACCCTTGGGTATCTTTGTAAACTGAATGATGATCAGAGCCTTTCATGGAGCCCTGGATATATGCTCGGTCACGCAGTAGCACTACTGCAAGTGATGCATGTATTGAGAAGGGGAGAGCTGCACATGGCCAGGGATGAGCTGGCAACTGAGGGAAGGAGGAAGGTGCTCTGTATGTTAAGAGTCTTGGTTGCCCATTTGAAGAAGCAGAATAGCCCAAAGGCTTTCTTGTGAGATGGAAAGGAAGAAAAACATAGATGGGATGAATCAGGCAAAGACACATTTCAGCTATACGCATGGATCTTTACCTAAACTAAACAGAGGTCGAGGATCCTCAGTAGTTCCCCAGTCACTCCAATTACCAGGTTCACATTTCCAAGGTCACACTTGAAAGAAATAGTTAATATATTCTCTGTGGTGGGGCAGTCAGAGAGGAGTTTACTTTTTAACTTAAAATAGCGTTAATGCCACCACATGGAGTTTTTTGGGGAAGCCGAGCTTTTTATTAGCAACTCTATGATTTTTGACATACAAAATACTTTTCATTATGTTTTTTCTAGCTGCCTCTCTCCCTCACTGCCTTTCTCGTGTTTTCTGCCTTGGAATTGTTCAGGATCTCTGACACTAATTTGTTTAACAAATCAAGAGAGCTCTGACCTCTCTGCTTAGCATATTTAAGAGGTAATCTCCATACAAATTTGGCAGGAATACAAATTTTACAGGAAGTAAAGTTTTACAAAAACTGTTTATGCTGAAATCAAACTGTAGAAGGTACAGATCTCATGCTCTTATTTTGCACTGAGAACATACAGAACACTTAGGGAGGGGCATGCAACTGTTGGCCGATCACATTGAATATGGGATTACCAGCAGTAGAAAATGGACCCCAGTATGAGTATTTCTTCTGTGATTCCTTTTCTCACAGAAGAAATTTTTTTATTTTTGACAGCTATTGTTTTTTATTCAAATAGGTATTTAGTGAATATGTACAATCCTGTAGTTTTTAATGAAAAAAGCAGAATTCATGTGAGGCTGGTCTACTTTGATGGGTGTATATGCTATTATTTATGGGAACTAGACAAAGTACTCACGCCGTTTGCACTGTAGGTCCATATGATCACAATACTGTTGAAGAGGGAATATGACAGGACAAGACGTCTGGCTGCCCACAGGAATGAAATTGATAGCAAACCTGCAGATTCCTTGTGCTGGAGCTATAAGACTGCTCAAAGGCCTCAATTTTTCCTTTTCTATTTACAGAGAGTCAAAAGTCACCCACTTAGCTACTCCCTACAGTGTTTTCTGCCTTCTCCAAGCTCCCAGACAGCAGTAACTGCCAGTAGGATAAGTGACAAGAGCATTCATTTCCTCAACCTTAGGCCAAGATTACAAACTCAGCCTACGAGTTCCCCAGACATGCTGATTACAGTCACAAAGCTTCAGTTGTTTTCAACTCAAAAAGCGCTGCAAGTGCAGCAAGCACTGCTCTGCCACTCATCCACCTCTGCATTCCCACCGGCATCGATTAAAGTTTTATTCATACCCATCTCCAACATCAAGCTGAACGAAGATGAGACAACAAAACAGCTCCGTTTGGTATCGCTATGCCAGGTGTGCGTGTGAAGCTGTAGTCTTATTTCTCCAACGTTGTCTGCAGAGGTACTCGGTAAGCGATGCCAGATTTGGTGAGCTGGTCGTTAACTCAGGCACAGCCTCTGGTCTCTCTCAACTCAAGTCTGATCAGGTCCTGAAAGAGCAAACATGAGGATAATTATAACCTGGTACGGTATCTGAAAGTGCAGAAGCATCTGTTGCTAAACAGTAGCCCTGCAGCCCAGGAGGTTGAACAGGGTTTTATCTTAGTGGAAAAAAACCTTACTAGGTATATAGAGAGGTACATGTGTGGGCAGAGACGACCAAAATTTATTTGGGGACAGGATTATCAGAAAAGTTTAGCTCAAGGTCTGCTTCTTAAACAACCTGTAAACCTGCCCATTTGCAGCAAAGGTTCTTAAAACAAGAGAGCAAAAATGCTAACTGCAACCACCAAACCTCCAAAAATAATTTTCTCAAAGACTTTAGACCATTCCTCCTTTTATCACCCAGGAAGCAACATACAGAAAAATTCAAATTGTAGCCCTTGATGCCAGAGCAGCAGAAGGACTAGGTAGTGTCCTGCCTTCCTTTGCTGCCTACCCAGCAGAGCTTCTGACAGTTGCCTTAAAAGGTTTCAGAGGCATTTTGGCACAGGCAGCTTTTCTTCAGGAGAAGATGAGAGCAGGGGTGGGACAGCACCATCCTTTCAAAGATTTCTAGCCAGCAGCGAAGTTTCATCCCATCAGCTGTTCCTCCTTGGAACGAAAAGGGGATGGTTTGCTGACAAGCCAAATGACGGCTGCGGTGGCTGCTGCCTGAAGCCCTTACAATGGGATTGATTGTGTGTGGTGAAAAGGGTTTGAATGTGAGCAGATAGGAGCGAAGATGCATAAGAATGCTAGTGTTAGGCTTTCTGCTATTGAAACAGCAGCTAGTGAGGAGCAGCTGTGGTTATCTAAAAACACTCGTGCATGGAAGTACAATTTTTCTTCCAAAATCTGAAAGAAATTCTAATGATGAATCATAGGCCAGGCTATAAATAAAACATGACTATGGATTTGCAGACCCAGAAACATTCTCATTAGAGAATGTTGTTTTTAGGGCCAAATTACCTCATTTTTTATTTTTCTAATCTATCAGAATCATTTTGGAATAATTACTTCCATGATGTCAAATCCTTTGTAATGCACAGTGGAGTTTGTTGCATGACATGTGACAGGCATTAAGGTTAAGCAAATGAGCCTGGCTAAATATCTGCTAATCAGCATGACTCACCAGCCTGATATACATTCACAAGTTTACATCCTCTTTCCATAGATAATAAATGAGGGAAGGGAAGAACTGTCAGTCCTCAACCTTCCTTGTGCCAAAGAGCTGAATGTTTCCCCGAGCCTCATCTTCCAGACTGAAAGGTCAAAGACGCTTTCTGTGTCTGGTGAACAAGAAAGATTATGGAAAAAGTTAACAATACACTGACGACTACTAGTAATAATTATTGGTAGTTATAGTTAGAAATAACACCCATTCTTGCTACAGAACACAAAACTATCCCCCAAAAAACCTGAAATATTTGTGAAGAATTATAAATATTGGGGTAGATGGAACCTGAAATTCATCAGACTGTGGGGTTTGGTACCTAGATGGTAAACGACTGAAATCTCAGCTATTGCATGCATGCTAGTCTTGTATGGGACTCAGAAACAAAGGACTCAGAAACAATTTAATAGTGTTTTGAATACAGGCCTTGATTATTGTCTTGCACCATAATTTGCATGGACATCTTATTGCCCTCAAGGTGCAACTGAATTCTGCAAGACAGCATAGAGGTATGGCTACCTGTGTTTTCAGGTCTTACTGCAGCACAGGATGGTTGCAAATAATGAGAAATGTGTTCAGACATCACGTTTCATTTGAAAGTACAAATTAAACCCGAAAATGAAGTTTAGTTGGTTCTTAATTTGTTTGGTATTCCAGCCTTACTTTAGTTGATTCAATCGCTTACGGCATGTAGCAGTAAAAGCACACCGGTTTATCAAATCATCAGCCTTTCCTATGTTTTTGCAGGTGAGCACAGGTACATTTTTTTCCTGAGAAGTTCATTAATGTCATACTCAACCTTTCGTCTTTTCCGGGTTCCGGAGATGACGTTGTCTGTATAAGAGATCAATAAGGGATTGTTAAACTGAATTGAAAATGTGGATATCCACAGAAGTGTTAACTTAAATAGTTAAACTATTTACATTTAGTTGGCCATTCCACCAAATGTGCAGATACGCATGTTTATTTAGCTAAGAAATATTGAAACTGGGATCTTTTTATTACTACATTTTCTTTGCTTTTGTTGTATTTAAAAAATGTGAAACATTTTTCAACACCTCACATGTCAACAAGTAAATGAGATTGATTGAACTTGTCAGCAGCCTCTTGCAACTAAACTTCCACTAAAATGAAGATATTTCGTATTGATACATTCACTTTGTTTTCAAACACCATAGCCTCACTATGCGTCGTTTCAAAGGGTATAGAGATTTTCTGGTTTGAAATTAATGGTGTAACTATCTTCTGAGTTTTCTTCACAGATAAAATTGGTTTCTTCCCAGTTCTCCCGTACCGTAAGACTGCTGGGCAGGCTCTCTCCTGCTCAAGCAGTGTAATCCCTGTGCCACGGCAGGTAATACATTCTCAGCTACAACCTTTCCTTTATGCCTGGAATATCTCCATTGAGAAGAGCTTGCAGCTCAGGAGCAGTAACCAGCGCATGAGCTGAATGCTTAAGCTCCTGTGAGGGATGAAAAGGCGAGGGATGTGCTTATTCTGATTCAGAAATCTTCTGTACCTGGACAGCCTTCCTACCGTATTAGAGAAATTTCATGCCCTCAGCAGCCTTCCCCAGACTGACACGGACTTTTTGGTACTGGAGGACTCTGTTGTCCATCAGTGCTAAAACAGAACTCTTCAGTTAATGAGTTATTGCTGGGTAGTTGGGCAGATGCAGTAATTGCAATTTTCTCTCAGTCAGCTATTAAATTCTGCTGTTTATGAAAACTGCTTTACTGGGGTTTGAATGCCTCTTTTTTCCTATTCTTCTCTTCTATCTATTCAAACCCTCACTCAGAGAGTTTCCTAACTCCCTGATAAGTTCATGTTTCTTCATCTTTCTCCCTCTCTCTCTGATTATTTGCACCTACTACCAGAAGCTGATGGCATAAAACTGCTTATGTTGTCATCTGAAGTATAAGTGAGATATATAGCATAGACTCTCTGAGTCAAAAAATCCGGGTTTTGCTCCACTGGGATCCTATACAGCATTCGGATTCAATCTACTAGTTTGCCATATGGATAAGCCCTGCTTAAAGAGATGCCATCTGTCTAGCTATATGCAAACATGTGTTCATACTTTCTATTTTAAGCTTTATCTCCCAATTTTTAATGTTGTTTCTCTTTCGGCATTGGATCAGTCACCTGATCAGTTATAGTAGGTTTTATGAATTAGTCAGACACTGGATGTGTTTTGCCAACAGTCCTGCTGCACAGTGATGGCAGAAACCCTTCTCTGAAGGTTCAGCCAGCTATCACCCCTCTGTCTCCTAACCACCCCATGGCAGCCAGAGGCCGCCAGGTATCTGGACCCAGGGGATCAGAGCAGAGCGCAGGGAGAGACAGCTGCTGCCTTCAGCTCCCGGCAATGCCGGGAGGGCTGCGGGTGCCTCCCCATGCTGTGCCCCAGGGTATCCCCGGGAGGTGTGTCCCCACGGCCATGCGCTGCCTGCTGGCACCCACACATCTCAGACACTGGGACTCCACGGAGCCAGTATAACGACCAACTCTCCTGACTTAGGTGAGTCAGGAGAAGACCAGATTAGTGGTCTAGGTTCAGAATTCATGTTGCATGAGCCAAAGTGAGTATTTTGTAAGTGGACAGAAGGCAGCCTCTGTCTCCTACAGTTGTAAGAATTAACTTATTTTAAGAAATAAATGTATTTTTTCATTCCCCTTTTTTTTACAAAATATATTAGAGCATTTTTTTGTTAGGTAGCATATTACTTTCAAATCACCGAAATGAGTAAAGTGACTGTGACTGATCCACAGCGTGGATCAGTTCTGAGTCCTGAAGACATGAGACACACCCCTCCGTATTGAGTCTCCCCTTGAATGAAGTCCGGGACACATTGATATCTACTGTGAAACTCCCAATGATTTCAAAAGGAGCCAGCATTTTACCTGTTATTTCATCAAAACTTACCAAACAAAAATACTGGCCTTTTACTGTTGTAAAAGTATCATTTAACTTAGTTTCTGCATGTCCCATGACAGAATTTCTATTAAACTGCAGGCTGAGCAGGACTTCTTAACAGGGTTTAGGACAAGCCTTTCATGCTTTTTCTTGTAGTTATTTTTAGAGAATAGACTGTGAACTGGGACACTTCATTTTCTCAGTCAGTCTTAGAGGAGGCAGTCAATGGAAGAACTGATGATCATGACATAAATTCAAAGATAATTAAATGGTAAAGGACAGTATTTGGCTTGATAGACATGTTTTGCTGCCATCAGCAGAAAGACAAAAGACAGGATATCTATTGTAAAGAGCAAAAGCTAGGTTGGAGGGACACACATAGCAGCACTAAAAAGATCTCCAGGAACAAACAGATACATCGAGCAAGAATGGTAACTCGTTCAAGAAATTCCAGTCAGATTTCTTCAGTAAGAGAATAAAAATAAAAACACATGCACACTTATCTCTTAATAGCTGTATAGCCAAACCTAAAAATTTGGAAATTGTCTGAAAACATTCTTATTGCACTGGATTTTATTTCGCTCATTTCTGAATATGTTCAGATACTGTGGAGGAGAGCAATGTTTCTAGAGTAACGGTGGGTAACAGGATATCAATTGTCTTTTTATGATGAACATGGGTTTGGTGATGGAGTAGCTGAGGTCTTTAGGAACCTACATGGAGCAGAAACAAAATATCCACAGGAAAGTTTAAATGTCATAATGCACTTAAGGTCTTTTGAGTAAAAAGATGACTTTCTGACCCACCTAAACTGCTTGAAATCTTTAGGTGATCTATCAGCTTGAATATTGCTAGAAGAAGAAAGCCAGCAAACTGTTCAGGTGTTTATGTTAAATTTTTTTTTGCCCAAAATGTTTGGATTTTACAACCGTCAGTCTATAATTTTAAAATATTTTAAGGAATCAAACAATTTCTTAAAAATTCTAGGTTTTGGCTGTAGTTTAAGGGGAAAAAAATAAAAATTGTGTTCAAGTGCATATATTGACTTTGTTTCCATCTCTTTGAACTATTGTGTTTGCAGTGTCTTGTTAAATCTTTCAAAAACAGATAAACCAGAGATCTAGCACTTTGGTGTTCAGATGTTTTGAGAAATACATCTCATCACCTTTATACAAAAAATTCCAAGAGAGATCATTGATGTCAATGAAAAGCATAGAGGCTTTGTGATTAATTCTGATGTGCGATATGGTATCAAAATATTAATACCAAATAAGATTGTTGTGTCATATTTCTGAAAGCAAAAAGTAGCAAGACACCGACAAATGTTATGCACAGCTCCATAAATTAAAACTTGACAATTTTGCCTTGTTAGAGTAATGATGGTGATGGGTGGAATTAAGTGCATGATTAAGAACCATTTTCCTTACACTTCAGAAGTCTCAGGCAGGCTCTTAAGCTTCCACCCAGTGGCAACTGCTCCTGAAGTCATTTACAGTGCAGAGAAACCAGTCTGTGTACAAACTGGGTGACCACGTGCTCTGTTGCACCTCAACCTGGCTCACAGACAGGTTCCCCTTAGCTGATCGAGAGAGAGTGCTGCCAGATCCTAGAGGATTCTAAATTCTCATTTCAGGGACAGATCTGGCATTCTTATGATTTACTAGGCTGGAATTTTGTAAAGCAAATTTGGGGCACAGTTGCCCTGTCTGCGTGTCTTCAACTCAGTGCAGTTATTCCATTTAGATACCTGCCTCATGATTAAGTATCTGAAATATTTCAAAGAAATGAACACATTCCTAAAATGTTATGCAGTGTGAAATCTTGCAGGTTGCAAAAAGACAATTCCCCAGACCACAGGGAGTTCATAGAGAAGAGATGAATATAATTTAGTCTTAAATCCTGCTCCTGGATTCCCTGCTCTTTTGAGATGCACCCACCTGTTGCCATAGTTTCCAGCGCCAGTTGCATTTTTGTCTCATATTTGTCTTTTTCTAATATATCTTTTGTATAACAGGGTTCTGGCTCCTTGTTCTGGACAGAGCTGTGGGGGCCAGAGAGTCTCTTGGACTCCTCCCCAGCCACGCTTGGCCAACTAAATTTTGCCCTAATAAGCCTTCTGCGCACAACGGTGGCTATATTTTTAGCACTGCTGTCGATGCTGAAATACATTGCTGAAACGTCAAATTTTGCGTCAGGACAGCTCCGTCTGAAGCAGAACGTAAAATTCCTTTGGCCCTTGCCAAAAATATGCACCTTGCCTGTGCCCGCTGTGCTACTTCATTCCTTCGTCACAGAATCCATGAAAAACAGCATAGCACAGAATGGCTTCTTTCTCCTTCTTAATTACTTCATCCTATATCACTTATGAAAAACTTACAGTGAGTCAAACCATCTTTTTTGCTTTAAGAATTTTCTGCATTAATTCGCAGAGAATTAGGCAAGACGAATATCAAGATTTGTTGGCAGAGAGATTTCAGCCTATGAATTCTCACTGAACAGATCATAAATCTTCCTGCTCACGAGCAAGATCTCAGATTCCCTACAGTTACAAACACTTAGTGTCAGCAAGGTCAAAATTTAGGTGCCTTCCTTTTCCAGTTCCTGTTTTGAAAATCATTATAAATTAGAAATTGGATTATAAGTCTCATAAATATGTTATTTACCTGCTGAAAGGTAGCCTAGTTAGGATTTGCTATATTGCATTAGGATATTACTAATTCAGGAATTAGTGCTACAGAAGTCTCACCAGCTAGAAACTCACAACATCATCAGGTAGTCTCCAGACAGAATTTTTCTCCTATTTTAAAAATATATGAGTGAAAGAATAAAAATTAACTCTATGGAAGAAATAAAAGTCTTGTAAAAACCCTAAACTGCTCTTGGTCCAGGTAATGTGCATTTCCACATCAGTTTCCTGTTCAGGACACAGAAGTCTAATGTCCATCCAAGGACAGGTTCATTTACAACTTCAAATGGGCTGTTTTACATAAGCTAGGGGGTCAAATATCTACAAATAAACCAGGATTGTTAACAAGAAGAGGGGAAAAGGAAAAGGAGGGGGGGTGTCAGAATTTGCTGTGAAGACTACATCTTGGTAACTTTCACTAAAAAAAAAAGGATTTATAAAAGAGTTTGATACCAAACTTTCAGAAAAGCCAATGTTGAGCAGGCACAAGAAGTTAGTCAAAGAAATATGTAAGCAGGGACAGGTAATAAGCCAAGAAGCATCAATAAATCTGATCTCATCTTTAACGAAACGCGATCTTACTTGTAAGAGCAGGGACAAATTTCTAAAAGACAATTCGACAACTGTACCTATCTGATATGTTCACCCTCAAAAGAAAACTGATTTCATATGTGCATGGTAATCTGCTGTGCAGCTGAAATTACTCATTTACATGCAAAGATTGCAAAGCTCTAAGGGTGTGCCCAAAACTTTCTCTGAATTCATCATTGGAGTCAATGAGGAGAGCTGTAGTCTTCTGAACAATAGACGTGTGAATAGGCCAAAGGAACAGAGAATAAAAAAGAGGAAAAAAAAATCACACCATGTTCTGAATGCCTGTCAAAAACAGGCATTCCTCCAGGGCATGTTAACTTATCTGGTGGAGTGGATATTTTTGATTGACAGGATTGAAATAAAAAGGCTGAAGTGTTGTTGATACTTTTTGCAGTAAAACAGCTGTATTAAATTACATGTTTCCCTCTTTTTGTCAACAAGTTGGCAGGGTGTACACAATGTGTCAGCTCTGTAATGACAGCACCACTTTAAACCACAGTTGGAAGAGCCTAGTATGAATGCTTGTTTTTATGAATAGGTATCTCTAACAAGCAAAAATATAACCAGTCGTAAAGAGAATGGGTGGGTAATGTGTGTCAAAATGATACTTCAGCCTTATAATATTCAATTTCTGGCTCTGTCCAGATATTAGCTGGCAAGGAGGCATATCCACAGTCTGAGTCATAAACTTCTGCTCTTCAAGTAACCGAAATCCCATTCCCGCAATGTTTTCAAGCAGGCGCTTCGTTCCCTGCCGCCTGGGTAGCTAATGATGGAAACAGCACACGCACCATATGCTTGCTGAGGCACTTCAGAATAGCTCTGTTGGTCCTGGCCCAAAACAAGGAATGAGAAGCCATGGCAGAAATGTAAAAGAGCCACCAAAAATCTTGTTTTAAAAGAAGCCTGACTTTGGTTTGATTTACCTTAGGACCAAGTTATTGGGCCAGGTCTTATGCAACCGTCTTGTGTATCTTAGTGAGATGGTTTTGTCCATTTCACTCTACCCTAATGCCTACAGAACTGCTTTCTGCTCCCAGGAGTACCCAGCTACAACTACACCTAACCTAATGAATCTCAGGCTTTGAAACCTATGTTCTCAGATACCATTTGTAAGACCCCATTATTAAGCTGCAGTCCCACACACTAAATACCTCCTTTGCACCTGACAGCTATCGGTGAACACTGCCAGACGTTGCTGTTCTCAAAATCATGTACCAGGGTTAACACTTAAGAGAAAGGGGGAGCAAGGGGTTTTGCTCATTCCCAGTGAGAAAAGGATGAGGAAGCTCACAAGCAATGCAGCCCTGCCGGTATGGTGGTAGTCCTGGTAAAAAGTGGAATAGGGACAGCTGAATAGAGAGCACAAAGGATGAACACTGCTTTTGCCATGTAACCATAGTGACTACAGAGAACGTGACTGCTGTGACACCAACCCAGAAGGCTACTGCATCTGTTTCTGAACAGAAAACCTGCTCCACCATCCATGGCAAAGAGAAGTTAAAGAAAAAGATGGTCTGAGATAAATGGTCTGCCAGTCAGAATATTTTAGTCAGAATTTTCCTGGGCAAGTAGTATTCACACCCACAATGAAATGTTTTTAGTATGTGTCAGTATTGACAGCCTTTCATTTAGGAAAAAACTGCTGTGATATAGAAAAGCCCAGTTTTAACATTTTTGAAAAACAATATTGAAAAGCTGTTTTAAAGTAAAAATTAATATAATCACACTTTTGTGAAAAGGTGAAATTTGAAATGAAACATTTTGTTTCCCCAAATCAGAACCAAACAATCTAGCTAATTTAATACAACTTCTGGGATGGTTGTTGCTCCTCTCCTACTTCAGAGCAAGTGAAACATTCAGAAAATTGTAATTTTGAATGGAAAATACATTCCCAATTCAATTATTCAGCTTACAATGCAAATCTGACAGCCACCTGGGTTTGTGCATACATTACCATAGGTTTGCACATATTCCACACATATATCTGGAAATATTTTGATATTGCTAAAGCCATTTCACCTTCTGATAGGCTATTCTAATCTTCCCTCCTGAATTATCTGGGAAAAGGAAATATTAAGTCATTATCTGAATTTTCTCATTAACTGTATCTCCCATGTATTAGATACCGCGTATGGAATTTTACTATACTTTCCAAAGCAACTGTGTACACTCAGAGTCTCTTTTTTCCCTAGAAAAGGCACATGAAGTTAATTTATAATAATAAAGGGTAAATGTGCCTATGGTGGGTTAGGCTTGGCTAACACCCAAACACCCACCCAGGCGCTCGCTCACTCCTTCCCTTTAGTGAGGTGGGGGAGGAAACAGGAAGAACAGGAGCAAGAAAGCTCGTCGGTTGAGATAAAGACAGGGAGTTCACTTACCTGTCAAAACAGACTCGACTTGGGGAAAATTAACTTAATTTGTTCCCAACAAAAATAAAAACATAATTATTAATTCAGGTAGTGGGAAACAAAAAGACAAACATTAAAAAACCACCTTTCCTTCCCCCTTTTCAGACGTAGGTTCACTCCACCCTCCTCTTCCTTGCTGCAAGGAGCACAGGGCCGGGGTATTTTGGTCAGTACATGGCAGTTTCTCTCTGCTGCTCCTTCCTTCTCATACTTTTCCTCCACGTCAGTACAGATCCTCTGTGGGCTGCAAGGGATATCTGCTCTGGTACCTGGAGCACCTCCTCCTCCTCCTGCTCCTATGACTTTTGATGTTCCCTCTGCTTTTTCTCACTATTTTTGTTCCCTCCTCCTCTCTCTGTGGCGTTCTGCCCTTTCTTAGATGTGTTTTCCCAGGGGCACCACCAGCTTGGCTCATAGGTTCAACCAAGTCCTGCCAGCGGGTCCGCTGGAGCCAGCTGGAACAGACTGTGTCCAGCACGGGGTAGCCCCATGCCTCTTCTCACAGAGGACACCCCTGCAACCCCCCTGGTGCCAAGACTTTGACACCTACACCCAATACAATGCCTCATTTCAGTCTGAGCTGTCATATCGGTGAGATTCAGCTCACTTAACTTTCACCATTTAGAAGTTTGTCTAAAGAAGATGTTTTTCTCTATGATGAGGACGTCTTCAGAGTACAATCCACGTCATCTTTCTGAAGTGTTTCAGGATGGTGCAGCCCACCCTTTGGAGCTTCCTGTTTCTTGAGATGAAGAAACCACAGAGGTCACACCTTTTTTCAGTATTGGTTGAGAAGAGTTCCCTCCCTCATCACAGCTGGTTGTCCAGGCTCTCCCTCTCACCAGGAAAGAACATACAAAGAGCAGTTCTGGCCTCCAAGTGTGGGAATTGTCTCCTTTCAGCTGGGGAACTATCTTATTTGTAGCCATCAAAAGCTCAGACACATAATGGAAGATTGTCATCAGATCTCCCCTACAGTTGATGCAGGAAAGTCAGGCACCTTGAGGGGCAAATCAGCCTACCAACTTTAAACACTTGTCTTTAGATAGAAGGCATCACCCTCCTGAAGTATGAGCTCCTTCCCTTGTTTGAAGAGGGGATGTTGGTGACTGACATGACTAAACACGTCTTCTTCAGATATTTCATCCTTAACCTTCAAGACCATGTGCTGAAATCAATGCACAGCTCTCTTTCTATCTGAGTCTTTGTAGTTGTACCCAAATACTGTTATTTACAGAAGAGTCTGTGAGGCAAAGAATAAAAGTATTTAATAGAAAAAAATTAGAAAAGGAAAGCCACCTAAATAGCCTGTAGTCTGCAGGCTATAGTCTCACAGCAAGCCATCCTGCCCTCCTGCAAGTCCCTGCCATCAGGCAAGAAATATAGATGAGAGCAGCCACTCTTCTTCAAACTTGAGGTTTTGTGCTGAATGAAAAACCTCAGCCTGGAGAGCCTGAATAATTTACAAATTGTAGCTCTGTGTTTTCTAAATCACTAGTCTTCATATGTAACAGTTAAATTTATTTGGCAGCCTAGAATTTAGATATTCTATCATTCTTTTGCAGTCGGTTGAATATGCTTGACTGATGCTGGTATGATACACAATCCCTAAATAAAATTACTGATGTGTATCAGTGACAACAAGAGCACCTGGAAGAACTTTGCAAGGGATGCACTGCTTAAAAAGATGTAAAATCTATGGGTGAGGCTCTTTCTCCCCCTATATACATATTCTATTATCATATTTAATAACCTAGAGTTTTAATGAGGGAGGGTGTTAAATACTCCAAAGCTTTCTTGTCAGTGAGCATTAAGGCCCTCTTTGTGTTAGCCCAATACCTGATGACACAGCTTTCACAGTTTCAGAGCAAAGTGTTGAGTTGCCTCAATTTCAATTACAGTTGATAATGATAAATGGCAATGTCCTTGTTGCCAAATGCTCCATTCTTTCTAAAGAGATAAATTCACAAAGCCTGTCATCCCAACTGCCGCTCAGTTAACTTTCACTCTTTTCTGCATTTCGAGGCAAGTTCACATGAATTGGCTTTCAGGGTGTTTACTTACACTGTATCTTGAAAAATGTATTATATTTTGGTAAAGTTCCTGTTATTCCCATCAGGTTTAATACTATATTTTGTAGCTTCTGCCTCTTATAGTTAGCAAGAGGTATAATTTTCACAAGTCAAATTGTATTGCATTTCTCTACATGTTAATATTCTCCCACCTGTAGATACCAGCAGTATTTTCTCTATTGTTCTATAAATATCTCTCCCACTATACATCTGAGGTAATCAAACATGTTTAAACTATAATAAGTTTTGCCCACCCAGCGGCCCCAACTAATAAATTTTTGATGTTTCTCCTGTGCTGTTATCCTAATCAAATGCAAACAAGAATATTGATCAGACTATTTTAAACAATAAAAAATGAAAACCACTTCAGCAGGTGTGTAACTTCTGAAGGTTTGTGTAATTTATCTCCTGCAATTTATTCTCTGCCCTCTCCTGTGCTTGTCACTGGCTGCTCCAAGAGGCGAAATTAGTGTTCCCTCATAGGTATCTGCTTTTGAAAAAAACCCACAGGCCCTACCCCCTTTAAAAATACCTCCTATTCAGCAGCCAAAGAATGTGTCACTTCTCAAAATCTTGGCTTATGCATTTGTTTTTTCACATTATGTAAAATACTGTTCCCCACAGAGACTGCCCAGGGTGGTTCCTGTGCCTTAGTGCACTGTGCCTGCTGGTGACCAGCAGGACTGTACAAACCATGGGTGGAACCTGAGTGACTGCTTTTTTCCCATCTGATTCCATGTCTACCGGTGACCCACAGGACTGTATAAATGAAGGGTGGAAGCCCAGTGACTGCTTTTTTTCTTTTTTTTTTTTTTTTCCTGATGGTGGTCTTTCTCGATTCACTCCATGGTTTCAGTGAGATGCACAATCTCTTTTTATTTCTTATTACACAGCATTTCTGTAGGCTGATAAACAGCTGCTGGATATTTTCTATGCCAAAGAAGATCATAGCAGTGACAGAGAGAGTGTAATTCTTACAAAATAAATGAGACATTATGTAAATAATACACTTTTAAAGCCTCCAGGCTGCAAGGTGCTATCCAAATAAGACAGTATCGCCCACAGCTTCATGTGCTGCTTAAAAAAATCAGGGTTAAGTGTCAGTTTAGATGTGCATTTCAATTAGGGTTAATAGTTCCACAGTCTATGACTCATGCAAAAGCATTTGTTTGGGGGCGAGGCAAGCCACACGTGAATTTTTCCTCCAGGGGAGATGTGTTTGGGGGGAGCATTTTGCACACGAGCCTGATGCTTTGACAAAAGGACAGACAAATTCTCTGCATGTTTGAATAACTTACCCAAGCAGCTAAAAGCTATTTTTCAAAGAGTTCTTACAAAATGCAGTTAAAATAAGGTAAAAGAAGGTGGCAAAAACTGTAGCTTTTCTTAGAAGATGAGGCATAGGATCCAGTATTTTTCCTTTGGACCTGTAAGTTGTTATGTGTTCTTTCTTAAATCCTTCAGGTTTCCTTTTTTTTTTTTTTTTATGTTCTCACTGAATGGCTTTCTCATTCTCATGGAGGGATTTCACTTTGATGCGTGTAAACCCTCTGATTCCTGTAGTTCAATAGTGAATGATGAGGGAGGCAGAACTGCCCAAGAATGGGGCATCAGGGTTGGCAGCAGTGTTTGCTTCCCTTTGAGAAGGGTTTTGTAGCATAGGGATTAAAGGTGTCATATAAGAATTTAGAGACAGATCCTGGAAACCTAGGTCAAGCGGTTAAACATATTTAAATATTTCGGCCTTGGTACTGTTTGTTAGGTGCCAATAACACACACTGGTTTAGAGATTGAAAGCATAATGAAGAAATCCTGTACTCTGAAGGACTGGTAAAAGAAGATACTGTCAGGAGGAGGTTCTGAGTGCTGGGCTTCAGTTGAGTAACGACTACAACAAAGCCTTTATTTTCTTTCCTTTTCTGGCTAATACAAACTGGTTGTCATGATAATGGAAGACTTAAATATACCTAACATTTTACAAATAGATGTCCGTGGTACCAATAGCCTTCAAAGGGGGTTGATATTTCTATCATCTTCAAAGGAATCTAAAGCAAAATAGCATTCATTTCTATGAGTTACACAGAGTGTAACCATAAAGTATAGTAAAAATGAAAGTATGTGGATAAGTGAAAGAGCACAGAGGCTGTACTAAGGAAGGAGATTATTGTTAAAACAGTCATGAGCTAGTGGCAAAAACAAACCTGTGTTCAGTCTGATCTCAGGGCTGCTACTGATCAAAGAAGAGGCCAGGAGAAAACCTCACTCAGTAGAAAAAGGTTGCAACAACTAATCAGCAGGGAAATCTTTTGCTATTGATGTTGTTTTGGTGGAAATGTATTGGACAGAGACCTGAAAGGGCTCTCCGTGGCACTCTGCCCTGCTGTCACAGACAACAGCATGGCTTTGTTTCCAGGAGGGCACTATCACTGAGAGCAGGCAGTGGTGGGGCTGTTGGCATTTTCCCCTGAAAGAATATAAGCCAGCCAAGTTTTTTTGCTAAGGAATTATATGGATTTCTGCAAAATGTTCTTCTTTCCACCCAGCTGGAAAGCAGCTTTGCAGAAAAGGACCTGGGGGTCATGGTGAACACCAAGTTGAACATGAGCCAGCAATGTGCCCTTCCTGCAAAGGCAGTTAATGGTGTCCTGGGCTTCACTAGGAGTAGTGCTGTTGAGGGAGGTGATCGTTCCCCTCTACTCAGTTCTGATGAGGCCAAACTGGAAATCTGCGTCCAGTTCTGGGCTCCTCAGTACATGAGAGACGTGGACCTACTGGAGAGAGTCCAACAAAGGACCACGAAGAGAATTAAGGGACTGAAGCATCTTTCTTATGAGGAAGGGCTGAGAGAGCTGGGGCTGTCAGCCAGGAGAAGAGAAGGCTCAGGGGGATCTTATCAACGTATATAAATATCTGAAGGGACGGTGTAAAGAAGACAGAGTCAGGCTCTTTCCAGTGGTACCCAGTGACAGGACAGGGCACAAACTGAAACACAGGAGGTTCTGTCTGAACATCAGGAAACACTTTTTTTACTGTGAGGGTGACAGAGCACTGGTACAGGTTGCCCAGAGATTGTGGAGTCTCAGTCCTTGGAAATATTCAAAAACCATCTGGAGATGGTCCTGGACAACCAGCTCTAGGTGGCACTGCTTGAGCAGGAGGTTGGATGAGATGACCTCCAGAGGTCACTTCCAGCCTCAACCATTCTGTGATTGTATGAAAATGTAAGGTAAAAAGAATTCAAAGCATTGATTACTTCATTTTATAAAAGAGGAAAGTTGTTTCCCATCCAGCACTGGTAATTACATCTTGATTTTTACCTTCTGCACATAATCTCCACAGGACTTCAGCACAACATATCTGCCCCTTCCCTCTACCTGCACACAACACCTTCTGTTGCAAAAAATTAACACAACACTTAAACAACCCTGCAATGACAAACTGACAACCAAATAGCATCACCCAAATCCCATCTACTTCATAACACCACCACTGCAATTTTTAGGAGAATTAAAAATATCCTTTTCCTTAACATTGTATTAAAAAAAAAATAGAATTGTCTGACTGAAAAGCCTCCAGATTTCCATGAAAAGACAAAAGGAGCTAAGGGAGGCAGGTGTGACCACCTGAAGGAGTCAATCATTTTGGCAAGGGTGTTAAATATTACGGAGTAGGTTTGAAATACAAAGGATAAGTGGGGCCCCAGGTTGCATTAGGGCCGCAGTTTTAGCATACCAGTCTGGGCTCTAGTACACAGACTGCCTGGTGCTGCTACCTCAGCTCAAGGTCTCAAAGAAAAAAAACATACATCATTTTCCAGGTTGCTTGTAGAAGCACAGACACATCAAAAGAAATTTTTAATCTGTTCTGATGTTTGCTGCTCCTGGGAGAAGAAAGCACTTCATTCAGAGTTAGAAAATATGGCTGGAACCAAGTGGCTTTGCTCTGCAGTTCTCCAGAACAATTACTGTTGCAGCTTGTTAGATGGTGACCTTAATTTCCAGAAGAAGGAACAACGGTGTAGAAGATTCATGCAACGCTGTATTGATCTGCCTTGCAAATTTGAATTTTCCTTCTCATCAATTCATTTACATTGCCCATGTCTGCTGGTGCTTTCATTCATTAATGCTCCATTACAGTCCTATCCATCTTTAAGGAAAACTGACACTACAGACTGGATTTAATTCACTCAGTGAAGACAGAAAAAAAAGTCATAAATCCTTCATAACAGGCTTCTTCCCACAATTTTAACTCTATTCTAGCACTGTAAATAATTACTGCATGGATCAGCTGAGGGATTTTTTTTTAATTGGATCTTAGTAAGAAACTTGCAATTCAAATAGATTCATAGGCATTTAGAAATGTACACAAATCACATACACAAATTTAACTACCTCTCCCTTAGCATTCCAGCTTGGGTTTGTAAACTGGCACGAATAACCTGCTTCAAACACTTCAGCCTCCTTCCTTTCAGTAAAAACACTAAACCTAAAGATTTTAATAACATTAGCTTCATCTAGGCATCAAATTTTTTTGCATTGCCTTTATCTACTTAAAACCCCTTAAAATTAACCAACCAATTTGACAGTAGAATTTTAATAAGCAACACCAACTCCTTCCATGCCAAGTATTATTAAACTTATGGGTTATTTTATTTGGTTTTAAAAACTTGGTTGGGTGGCAAGTTCATTTAACAACATTTCAAATCAAAGCACTTTATTTCAGTCAAAATGAATTACATTCAAGACAACATATCTAGCGTTATAGAGGGGAAAAGCCCAGATACAGCAATTAAATTACATTTCTTCATTAAATCAAAATAATTCCATTCCATTCTCTGTCAAAAGGAAAGATTTTCCCCATTTACTCTAGGGTGCTTTCATCTGGTATAGTTAAAGACACAAAGTGAGTTCATATCTTGCTGTTACTACCTGAAGCAATGTAATGCTTGATATGGTCTGCCTGTAAAGAGGCAATGTAATTTTGTGTAAAGTTCTCTTTTTGGAAAGGAAAGATATTTCTGACAATGTTAGGAAATATCAAAAGAAACATGCCCAATCTAATTTCATGATATGATTCTGTATTGCCACTAGCCAGGCTGTTGAACAGCAATGCAAACTATGTCAATGTGCTGGTTGCATTGCCTTATTTTGCCATAAGAAATGTTTTGGTTTTTTGAAGCACTTATCCTCAGTGTAGTTAGAGTCTGACAACACTGATGGTTACAGTAAGTATAGCCTTCCACTAATTAAAGCACCTACTGTGCCTGAATCAACAGCATGGAATTTGGGAGGCTTTTCTTCTGTTAAAACCTTTTGGCCAAGAGAAGCATGCAGACCATTCTGGACGTTCTCCAGCCAACACAATGGCCCCTCTCCCAGAACCAGACCAGACATGCATTTGTGGGCTGGCTGAACACAGATATCCCCCATTACATAGGCAGAGTATTCTTGCTTTGAGTGGGGCAAAACAAGCAAAAATCAGAAAAAAAGTATCTAGAAATTACCCATTCATTTTTACTGCTTATTTAAATGATCATGCACCCTGTGGGTCTATTTTCCTGCCCTCTGCATGGTTTGAGAAACTCCAAGAATTTCTGGAGCCAACTTCAAAACCCAAACCAGGGGCAAGAGTCTGTCTACATTGTCCAACATAAAAGTTTTGGGACCTCAGAGGGTTCAGGATCCAAAAGCTGTTGAATGATGCAGGTACTCAAGCAGTAGGATGACGTTTCAAGCCTGCTTACTGCCTTAGAATCATAGAATCATAGAATATCCTGAGTTGGAAGGGACCCACAAGGATCATTGAGTCCAACTCCTGACCCTGTATAAGACAACCTCAAAATTCACACCATGTGTTTGAGAGCGTTGTCCAAATGCTTCTTGAATATTGTCAGGCTCAGCGCCATGACTACCTCCCTGGGGACCCTGTTCCAGTGCTCCACCACCCTCTGGGTGAAGAACCTTTTCCTAATGCCCAACCTAAACCTCCCCTGGCATATCTTCCTGCCATTCCCTCGGGTCCTGTCACTGGTCACCAGGGAGAAGAGATGGGCACCTGCCCCTCCTCTTCCCCTTGTGAGGAAGCTGTAAACCGTGATGAGATCTCTCCTCAGCCTCCTCTTCTCCAGGCTGAACAGACCAAGTGACTTTAGCCACTCGTCATACGACTACCCCTCTAAACCCTTCATCATCTTTGTGGCTCTCCTCTGGACACTCTCTAGTAGCTTCATATCCTTTTTATACTGTGGTGCCCAAAACTGCACACAGTACTCAAGATGAGGCCGCACCAGTGCAGAGTAGAGCGGGACAATCACCTCCCTTGACCAGCTAGCAGTGCAGTGCTTGGTGCACCCCAGGACACGGTTCGCCCTCTTGGCTGCCAGGGCACACTGTTGGCTCATGTTTAGTTTGATGTTGATCAGAAGCCCCAGATCCTTCTCTGAGGGGCTGCTCTCCAGCCTCTCGTTCCACAGTCTGTACGTACATCCAGGGTTGCCATGTCCCAGGTGCAAAACCCAGCACTTGCCCTTGTTAAACTTCATGTGGTTGGTGATTGCCCAGCTCTCTAAGTTGTCCAGATCTTTCTGTCTTCTTCTACCACATCAGCTCTACTGAATAATCAGGCAATTGTCTGCTAATGGGACTTTTTTTCTGGTAAGTCTGACCATATTTGCAGGTAGCAGAAATCAGTAGCCTCCTGGAAGGAAGCCAGCTGGCCCTGGGAATTGCTGGGAAGGTTTGATAACAACCTATTCTAACTATCCAGTTAGTTAAGTAAATGAAGAAAGATCACTGTAGATTATCAAACTCCACAGATTTTGGTGCAGAGAATAGTCACAGAATAAATAAAATACATTTTTATGCTTTATTTAAAATTCTTTCTGAATTGGGCATTGCCATTCTACCTGACATTAAGATCCACTCCACATAAACACTTCCACAAAGGTCACATTTTAATTACAGCAACGCATTTGATACACATAGAGGAAACCATATAATCATGTTTTATTAGCTGACATGTAACATTAAATTCCACAGAAGGATCAATTCTGTATAGGAACAGAGCACAATGACAAAATATCAAAGGTCTGACACATCTCATCATGCAGATAGCAATGTGGTCCTTATGCTGCACTGCAGCAAGTGATTTACTAATTAATGTACAGAAATGTTACATCTGCTACAGATCATCTTTATTATCCTTCAGTTTCTACAAATGATGTCCTACAGAGATTGCAGAATCAACCACTCCCATATCAGTATTATTAAGAATAATTATTGTTGTTATTATTATTAATATTATATTGACACTTTTCAGGTCATTTTGATTTCCTTTTACAGAGGAACAGAAATCTCACAAGAGCTGACAATTGTGAAAAGCAATAAAATAGAAGGGCATTTTCTCAATGTATTCCCTTCAATTTTGCTGCTAAAATAAAAATTTGAAATGGAGAACTCTTGAGCCATCAGGCATAAGGATGGCACTTGTTTGGTAGTATCCAGAAGAAGCTTTCTTTTCAGTTTTGAAAACACAGGCTTTTACATATGAACACTAGATTTTAGTAGAAAGCTGATTCTTTCCTGACACTGTCTTGCTTTTTGCCTGCGTAGACTTTGTTTATCTTAATTACTTCAGTCTTTTTGATTTTATGTATTTTTAAGCAATTATCCTTTCATCTTCAAGATCGCTGTCCTCCATGTGTGTCTCTGGGAAAACCCATCTACTTTCACCAAACTCCACAGGAACTTTACCACACTTTCATATCATTTTGAGCTTTTCTTTTTGTTTTATTCTTCCTTTTTTGTCTTACATTATTTCCTTTTCTCTCTCCTTGGCTCGTTTACTCTGTAGGTAAGTCTCCCAACAGCTTGTCATTGTTTAGCTAATGCTGTATTGGTGCACTTTTTATTTTTGACATTACTGATTCTCTAGGTTTTGTTTCTCCCCTGCAGTTGTAGATAACTGTGAATCCGTAAGGAGAGCTCTCTCTGGTCCACTTTCTGAGATGAGGGCTATACCACCCTTGTACAACCTAGGGTTCGCTCTTCAGCAAGAGACCAGAAAATATAGTTTGCTGAAGAGCAAAAAAGTGTGTGATCTGATTAAGTTCCTCCTTCCTCAATTAGACTGATCCAAAAAAAGCATTTACATTTAGAAGCCCTACAGCCTGCAGCTTTACTTTAATCAAATAAGGGCTGCTCCTGCCATTTGTTTCCATACTAGAAAGTGTTTTGCTCCTCAAAAAATGCAGGAGTATTAATCTGTGCCATTCTGCAAGGGCGGCCTGCAGTCAATTTCTGTTCATTGGTTAACACAAGTTCTGTCATTCACTGGGGAATGCATATTTCCAGCTTGTCATATGAATGAGCCAAGGGTGAAAAGAAAATAGTGAAAAAATTATAGTGCTATAGCAGAAAATGATGATGCATGACCTGAAGAGATCAAAAAATGTAGACTAAGATTGAAAAATCCTTTCAAAGTAGTTGCAATTAACTGAACTTAATTGCTGCATGTGAACACCAGACATCAGCCTTATGTTAGTAATATTGGCTTTCAGTCACCATCAGGAAGGGCATTTTAGCTTATTATTTTCATCAAATGGATGAATGGTGCAGATTAACCCTTTTATGATATTAATACTAGTATTAAAATAACGCCTGCATTAGCCTGTTATATGGTATCTATTCCTCTGCTTGAATACTGATAAACCTGGAGCACTATAGGAATTCAAGATACTTCAGAATGAAGCAAAAAAACCTCATTTGTTTTCAGTTTCACCAGTCCATATGTCACTCAGAAAAAAAAAATCATATTTAAATAACTTGGGTTAGCTCTGCATTTAAAAACTGTGTGCCTAAATTCTGGGGTTTTACACCACTCCCAAGACCTACACTATCAAGATGCCTTTGTACAACCCAATGACAATCTTCTGTCATGTGGTGGTACTGTCAGTACAGCAGTGTTTTGAGTTAAAGGAGTAAAAAAGGAATTTGTATTTATAAGAAAGAGGCTTCAACATATGAACATAGGAAAATAGTAACTTAAATATCATGGATCAACACCTAATCAATATGTATGCTGGAGTTAAAAACAGATTCAGTGATGCCTTTTGGAGCTGTTCCTCTAGAGACTACTGCTGTGAATATCACTCATCTTGTTACTGACAGATGAGGTGTATCAGAAACCTCTTGTGTTGTCAGAAATCATTTTGATGATGGCAGTGAAGATAGCTAACTTGGTGAAGAGCACTCTGGTTGGACATTGATTCCAGAAGAGAGAAAGAGGATGGAAGCTGAACCCTAGGGCGATGACACTCTTGCACTTTGAACAGCTACACAACATGATACAAACTGCTCAAATCACTTTTAGGGAAAGAAGGACTTAACTAGAAATGTTCTTCCACAATCTCAAGATTTTACATCTCCTTGAAGAAAAGAGAAATTTCATCAATGTCAGAAGCATCTTCAATAAAAGACCAGGCGACCATCAGTTAAATATTTGCAGATCACCCTGGAACCTAATGAACTTCGGGTAAAATACAGACATCCCTGCTGAGTTTTTCTGATTGGCATATAAAAGATGTGAGAAAATACTATATTTCAGGAATCCAAACTGAAAATACTATCTTGTAAGGAAACACACTTCAGCTGACAATATAAAAAACTCTGATATGTCATCAATTACTATTTATTAACCTAAACATATAGGTAAATATACAGACCCTCTCTCTTTGTGGCAGCATAATATTACATCTTAATATTTTGGGTGTTTTCTGGTAACTCCTGCTTCTGAAATCCTGTGAATAACGACAATCTCCATTTTATCATCTAACCTTCCTAGTTGCAAAGAAAACCTGGAAAATCCATGAGTGCTTAAATAGCTAGGGAACAATTAGAAATTAACACATTTATTATTTTTAAGTCCTCATTTTTAAGACATCATTAAAATGGTTGGGATTCTGATCAATGAATTCTGAATAGCTGGCTGAGTTAACCCCAGGGCTTAAACATACCTTCACGTAGCAATAGACAACAATGATTTAAGATGTTATTGCTCCTCTCTGCCATATGTTTTATTCCAGCAGGATAGTAGGCAGTAGAAAAGATATATGATCATTCCTTTAACAAAGTCAAAAACCTCAGAGGACAGCTCAGGCCACCAGACTTTGCACAGAAATGATTGACAAGTGCTCACATGGCCACAGACTGTGTCGCAGGCACTATAAGCGCCATCAGAGGGACAGGAACAAGGAGCTGCAGGGTGCAAGTGTCAGAAAGCACCTCTTCCCTTTGCTGTGTTGATGCGGTCGTAAGCCCAAAGAGAAGCATGAAAGCACGGACAGAAATAAAAGCAGGGTACCAGAATTTGCATGAGGTTTGTTTATCCTGGTGCTGACTTGCTCATCATTAGCTTGCATAAGTGTATAGAAAACAATATTCAGAAGGCACCTCATTTCTGAGAATAATGTGGTTATATATGCTTCTCTAGCTAATGAGATTCCTGTTTAATGCTATGTACTGTACCATCATAACTACATGGTGGTAAACAAGTCTGCATCTCTGAATGCTGATAAAGGAAGCAGTGGAAATTTTAGCACCTGAACCTGTGCCGAGCAATTTCACTGCTCCAAGCTGCACTTCAGATGCTGGACAACAAAGCTGCTTCTGCTACCACAAAGGCATCTTTCTCTTCTTGTTCCAAACAATCATTGACTGCAGGATTCAAAAAAGTTTATTAGAAAACACATAATACCTCCTTAGGTATTTATATTGTCACTTTCAGTCAGCTTGGTAAGACTGATTTCCCAGTGCAGCAGGACAAGAGACATTTTGCTCTAATAAGCTCTCTGTAGGAGCTGAAAATAAGACACTGATTGGTGTGAAGACCTCATCATTACAGATAGATTGACATCCATGATAGGATCAAACAGTTGCGTATAGTGGGCATGAGAAACTCTTTGTCAATATCTGTATGTCTTCAACATCACTGCCATAAGCAGTCAGTGGCTAACTCTGTTTTGAAGTGTTTCCCACAAATGTAATTAACTGTAATGATGGTTGATAAGGTTGGACACCTAACCGTCACCATCTAAAAATCAGGTATCTGGTCTAAGGTATGCATTTCTGCTCGCTAAATTCAATAAAATGACATCTGAAAGGAGGTCATCCCATTTAGCTTAGACTCTTATCTTAGGGATGGCATGAATTGCCCACAGGAGGTGCATCTCTCTCTCCATTGCCTCTAAGGAAAGTCTTGATAAGTGGGCTAGACATTACACTTTCTTTCTCATTCTTCTAGTATTATTTAATTAATGATTATGGATTGTTTTATCTGCTTGTTTTTGAATGTTCAAGCTTGGTGACTGGCTTTGGGCTTTTTTTTGAAAGGAACATATTTGTGGTGGCCTTTACTTTGGAAATCCACAGTTAAATTTTGCTGAAATTGAATATAATAATGTCCTTCAATAATGGGAAACACTTTCTCTAATAGATAGCAATGAAATGTAACTTAAGACGCTGCTGAAAATACAGGGACTGAAAAATGGCTGTAATTAGTTGAATTTCTTTGCTGTGTGAACACTATTATTATCTATGTGTTATTATTATTTTCATTTTAGATCAAGGCTAAATAGAACTTACTAGGGAATTAGGAAACAGGTGAAACAAATGCCTGACTATAACAATCAGCTTAACAGTGAGATGAAAAGTAATACAAAAATTAGGGTTAGAAAGTTCAAAATAAGAACTGCAAACTCTTTCATATTCTGTCACATAGAAGAACAGTTCTGCAACGCTGTCATGTTTCAAGAACCATAACTCAGCCACGAGAAACCTGCCCAAGGCTGATATAGGTTTAAAATGCAGAGGCATCATTTCACAGAAATATGGTAAACTGCAGAAGCAATCCGTCACATTCCTTCATAAGCATGATGAATGCTTGAAGAGTAATGAAGGGGAAGATTTACTTTGTAGCCACTCCAATTTAGACTTGACTTAGTACATTCTCAAAACCAGTGTATTTTCAGTAGGTTGCAATTATAAGCTATACAAGAAACACCCCAAACTCCCTCCTCACCTTCCCTTCAGCCTTCGTAAATGCTTCTTTTCACAGTAGCAAACCTGGGGTTTCCTCTCCCAGATTGCTACAGCTTATGTATATGTTTAGCAAAGCTGGTGAAAAGGTCAGCAGCTGGATAACAGACTGGCATTAATGTATGCTATGCAAAAGGGGCTATGCAAAAGGGATTGTAGGTACAGAAGTACACATGAAGACCTTTGTCTGTGCCCTCTCTACAATAAGGAGGAGACTGGGAGAAGGGAGCCCTGCAGAGAACAGCCCTATGGCCAGGACAGTTGGCCAGTGCAGTGACCATCACAGCGACTATGGTTCTGCTTGCCCACATCTCATGGGTGCTCCATCCTACAAACCTCAGCCGAGACAGGCTGTAGCTTGGCTTCTCTTCATGCTGAAAGAGCTCCCAGTTGTGGATAATGGTACCTAGCTGAAAACTGGGGACACAGTTGGGGTTTGGTGCAAGAGAACAAATTCTCCCAATTGGAATTCACTGGACAGATAAGCTTGATGGAAAAATAACCTCCTGAAATACTAATATATCCATTACCTCTCCATGTTCCCTAAATAGTGTAATCAAAATGTATAGGAACCAGCTATGGCTTTTCATATGGTTTGTGACCTCTCCAACAGTGCTCTCCAAGATGTGTGCTTGGAAACCAATAGCTGTTGTCAGCTATAAAATGAAACTGGTTGAGTTTTTCAGGAGTTAAAAGTCATTCATTTTAGTAAGTCTAGTTTTGCCTTTTTTTATTTTATAGTTATGATTCCATCTTGAAAGATATAAGCTTTGAAAAGTTCAGCTAATTTGTTTTCAACCAGATGCCATAATTTTTCCTTTGAAATCCTCTGGCTTGTTCTGACTTGCCAATGAAATAATGCGTGATACTCCTTCTTCATAACATAAAATTTTAACATGGACTGTTTGTCATTACAGTCTGTCTTCTGCTTAACGGCACCCAGATGAGTGAGGGCTCTCCATCTAGACATGAAAAAAATGAGGTTTTTCTGTGACTTTGCTTCCTTAAGTGGTCCCAATAGTCTTGCTGTGAAATTAGAAACTGTAGATCCAGTAAGAAGATCAATTTTAAGTCCAACTTCTTCCACTTGTAAAGAAATTCAAGTAATATTCGTTTATGGTTTCCTAAATCAAATGGCTACAGAAGTTATGCTATTATCTAAGGTGTCCCCATGCTGACATCTGGAAGATAGCGAAGATGAGGACTGCTGGCAGTGCTCTCACAAGGTAGTAGCTCACCAATTTTTTTCAAGTTTTTTGTAAGTTTGCATTTGACCTAGCACTAACTGGTATTAGCCCTTTTTTTTCCCCGGAATTTTACATAAAAGTTTTCTCCATGTCACCTTAAAGCAATTTACAAAGGAGACCGGGATCAATATCTCTATTTCTACAGATATATAAGATTAAGGCATAAGTAACCTGGGCTGTGTAACTGAGCAGCCCAAGGCTGACCCAGGCTTCCTGAGCATTCAAGATCTGGTTAGCCAAACCTGAAAAACAGAGTTAACAATGTTACAAATTACCACCCCTTGGCTGGAAATCCACACCTCTCGCCAGAGGCACTGTATCTTTCCATACTCTGCCCACAGCCCATTGCCATGCCTGATAAAACAGCTTAACTAGCTGGCACTGAGGATGGCCGGGGCTGGCAGAGTCACAACTTCCAGCTGAGGAGGCAGAAGCTTGATTAAAAGAAGTAACACCATGACTTGGGGCTTCTTGGTCTTCCTGTGCCCCAGAAGCCCCATGGTTTCTGCATGCACCCAGAGTATCGCCTGCCCCACATGCTCTGCCCCCAGCTCTGCCCTGGGACAGATGGCACAGTACACCTCCAGCTCCCTGGTATTTTTTTTCTCTTAACACTGCAAGTTCTGGTGCATATTTTAGGTTGCAGGTAGCCTCTTGGATGAGGACAAATCCCCTCCCTTTCCTAGCTAGGCTTTTCTGGCAAGATTCAGCTCCGGGCACATAAATGCAGGTGTCTAGATGTAAGCTGGGTGCCTTAGCTCCCAATATAGCCAGTGAAGAAAGGACAGTCAGTGGAGCATAGGCTGCAGGCCACCTTTTCAGATGGATTTAACTGCTTCAACTTAGCCTTCTCGTGCCATCTGAGATGCCCTTGGGTATCTGCCTTGCCTCTAGCAGCCACCACAGGAGACCCTGTAGATCCTGTGACATATCTGACAGCCCCATGGAGATGTCTAGGTTCCTCAAAGGCATTGTAAATGATATCTGAATCATGCCCTCGGTTTCCTTTGGAAAGAACTGAATCATTCTCTAGGCTCCACTAACTGCTGACTAGCTCTCAATCAACTAGCGTGGGCGTCCACGGCACCCCACTCATATGCAAATGCCACACAAAACCCAGCTTTCTTCTGCCTTGTCTAACTCTCATTGCTGTGTTATCCTTACTGAGCCACGTACTTGGACTTTGTTTAATTTATTCTCCTGCTCTGCTAATTAGCAGTCAAATATGGCTGCTCTATTTTGAAAGAAATTTCAAGCTCCTTGCAAATATTTCTTCCAAAGGTCAATAGGACCTGTTAGAAGCTGTTAGAAGCTGTGTCGATATCTTGCTAGGACTTCACTTAGAAAGTCTCCATATTTTCTTCTCAGCTAAAGGCTCTCTCTCCTGGTCTCTTGGTTCAAGAGGCCTACATCTTCTGCTGAGCTATAAAAGTCTGCTTTCCAAGCCTAATGCTTTTAACTCCCACCTTTTATTTTTCAAATGAAAGGATAAAAATCTTCATAGTGTCTGTAGGAGGTTGCATTTTTTCTGTTTCACATTCAGTAAGTTTATGTGACTCCTTTCCATCCCCTGTTCCTGGGTCAGGATGCTATTGCCTTATACCAGTGCCTAAGTCTTTGAAACACTGAAGGAAATGCAGCATGGGACCCATATCGCCATTTTTCCCCATTCTGACATGAAGGCTTAGCTCCATGGCAGAGTACTGAACACAGAAACTGGGACAGTTTCACTGCAGTTGGACAACCAGGGCTGAGGCAGAGCCCATAGGTGTTGATGTTGATGGTCCCATCTCTAGGTTGAGTGGTTTTCTCCTGACAAATTCTGCAAAGGTTCAGCAAGTTTTTTGGTTTGGTTTCCAGCTAAGTCATTTACTTTCCTTAATTTGGAAGCAATGTTTTCTTCCCTGATTGTCCTTACTGTCTGTTAGCAGTAGAAGACCTGGAAATAGATGACCATGAAAGCGGGGCATGTTATTGGCACAGGTGCTATGCCCCAGGCCCCCTAAGAATTTATGCACCTAAGCACATCTGAGAATCCAGGACTCATGCTCAGTCCTTGATCTCTGATTCTGAATCCTGAGATTACTCAGGATCACAGCTTTCATTGAACAAAAAAATAAGCAAATACACAAAAAGTGTTTCAGTCATCACAGGTTCAAGGGAAACAATTTGGACATGTAGTCCCCATGTAATCAATGCAGGAATCCAAGTGAGGGCAAAGGCAGGTCAAACCTCCAGCCAGAAAGAGCACCAAAAGGAGAGGAGAAGGCATCATCCTGCCTCTCCTCCTCCATCCAGCTCCTGCAGATGGAGGAAAACAAAAATTGACCCTTATATTTGGGAAAGCATCGTCCCTGCTCAACATTTTCAGCTCCGAAGTGAAAACCCCAGAGCGGAGATAGCCAGCAATACTAAGGAGGGGCTGAAGTGTTCAGCAATTCTTATTTTAGCAACAAATTCTTAGGCAAAATTCTTACTGTAGCAACAGCAGCAGCTGAGGGAGGGAAACCCATAGTTGACTGAGGATGTCCTGTTTGAGGCTGGTGATGCTTCCCATGCTCGGTACCTCAAGGGACTCTCTGAGTGACGGGGCAGCTCCCCTTCCCTTGGCTTTTGCTCCTCTCTGCTCTAAATTTAGGGAAGTAGAAAGGCACTGAACTGTGGGCAGGCATCCCAGTCATTTCTAAGGGCCCAAATCCACCAACATGGCCCAGGCAGGAAGCACGAAAGGGATGTCCTGCCAGCGTGAAGTGTTCACACCTGGCAGAAGGGATGTTCAAGGCCAAACACAATCCTTGGGGGTTCCCAAGCACTCTCTCAACAGAAAAGTCTGTGTGTGGAAAGAAAAGGAGCAGAGTTTGGGTTCAGTACTAAAAGGGACTGCAAAGCTGCTCCTGTCTCTCTGTAGGGAGAGAGGACCTCTACTACACCTTTCATGGGGGAAACAGGCACCCTCACCTCTGGAAGAGGCAACTCTGCTACCCAGAGCCTCTAGGGACACTTGACTTGCTACTGAGCTGAATTACAAGGTCTGAGGAGGAGCAAAGAGATTTTGTACTCAGAAGGAGATTTTGAAGTTAGCTAAGAAGCTAGTAGCTCTTGTCCTTCAGCATGAGCAAATCTCCTCTTTCCCTCTTGAGTACCAGATGTCCCCTGCTACAAGTTCTGCTATTTCCAGGGACAGGCAGAGCACATGAAAACCACCTCTGCCACTCCGTAACAGGAAAGGAGTTGTGTGGAGGGTTTTGGACAGAGGGACCTCAAAAGGGTCAGAGGGGATCAGGGCATGTGCTGTTGTGACTATGCCCCTGGTCTACCTCTCCCTGCCTTCTCATGGAGGAAGGAGGGATTTTGAGAAATCCCTCTGGATAAGACTTGCAACCCATCATCCTTAAGCTCATAAATGAGTATTCAGAAAGCTTCCACTATTTCATGTATTTTTTATAAGATGAGTGGTTTGAGTTTCTGTGAACAATGTGACTTCAGTTAGAGGTCTTTAATTCCAGCATCAACAGATTTTCCTTTAAAACCATTGGGCATACTCTTTGTGATTTTTGGACCTGTAACCTGCAGCATATTTTTTATTTTTCCCTCACCAAAGAGATTGGTAAGATCTGACTCCATGGCCAGAGGTGGGAATGCAGAGTTTAACAGTAGGTTGAGTTTCCTGTGATATACCCTGTGTAAGCTCTGTCGTTGTTCATAATTATTGCTCAACACAATTTATAAGAGAAATGACAGCAATCTACATTTCCTCTAAAACTATTATCATTCTGTTATGGCACTAAAGTTCAGCTGCCCTCAAGAAATGTTTCAATAGGAACTTCCATATATAATACATGCGTTCAATTTATTATTAATGCACTTCAATCTGAATCGCAAATTCAACATGATGTCTGAAATTTTTCATATTCATTCTGTTCTGTGTCAGCTCTTATAACATGTTCATCACCATAGCATCTGAGCAACAGACCCATAGCGCATTAAGCAACGGACTTAAAAATCAGTCACACACTGTTTAGCTTCTCAGCTTTGACCCAGAGGCAGAAGTCTGGACCATGCAGAACATTCAGTTTTGATAGGGTTTTTATTTTGTTTGGTCTGATGCAGGTTTTCTTTTAACATATTTGTATTTGAGCCAGTCAAAGCAAT
The DNA here is from genome assembly GCA_013389945.1 of Fregata magnificens. Classification (NCBI taxonomy): domain Eukaryota; kingdom Metazoa; phylum Chordata; class Aves; order Suliformes; family Fregatidae; genus Fregata; species Fregata magnificens. Next base: position 94,136 of record WAAD01042362.1, read on the forward strand.
GGCTCTTACCATCAGAGTATGTGATGGCCAGGTTAGTGATGGTCCTCAGTTCCTGCACAATTAGTTTCACGGTCTCGGCTCAGCCATCAAGAAAGGTCTGTGCCCACGACAGACAAGCCTCACCTCTGTGATAGAGGAAGTACCAGTTGTCACTTGACAGTTGTCAGCTTTGGTCTTGATCCCAGCATGTCAGGACATTTTGTAGATATTCTGGGCCTAGGTTCAAAATAAAGATAAAAGTCTAGCAATTAGCTACAAGTCCTATGACATAATCTCATCTGCATGCTGAGCTGTGGCAGTGGTACCCTGGGCCTGGCTGCAGTGCAGGACCGATGGAGCAGCGAGTCAACCGTGTGCTGCTCACTTGTTAGCTTTTAGCCTTAGGTTACCCAACAGCCATGAGATACTGGGGCAAATCCACAGGTGAGGGATCCTGCAGTGATGACACGGTGTCGCAAATCTGATCACTCCATATACAACCCCAAGAGAGATGCAGGGCATCATTAGCACCTTGTCTGCATCCCTCCTTCAGATGGCAGAGCACCATCTCATGGGGACACAGCAAATGCCAAACTGCATCAGGCTAATACCAGTCCTCAAGTGTCTTTCATCTGATGAGCCAGCATCAGACAGTTTTGGCTGGCAAGTTAAGCTTTCTTACCAGGCAAAACTGTTTCTAAAGCTCCTTGGGTCCCTTCCCAGCACTACCCATTTGCTCCCGTGGAGAGGAGTTTTAATAACCCCATTACCACCTGGTGAGGATAACGACTGTGCCACCGGGCATGTAGAGCCAGCAGGACCATTAAGCTCAGATCCACATGCTGATCACTGCGATTTCAACAAGCCTTTTTGGGAAGCTGAGAAACAGGGGAAAATGAAACCAGAAGCAACTCAGATGCCACACACTGTCATGTCCCTTTGCAGAAATCTAAGGAGCTACAGGGAAGCGTAGATTTTAGAAGTGGTTAGCTCTTTCCAGGAGCACAAGGTATTGCTGTCAGTGTAAATATTCCATTTATGACTGTCATCTTGTTATCCAGCTCCTGTATGTTGTTCAAAAGGCACCCCTCAGTATACTTCCTCAGACAGTCAGTAAAATACTAAAAATCCCACAAGTCAAGTTACGATTTGCTACAAAAACACAGACACTATGTGCTATACACCAGCTGGAAGAAGTCCATAAGTACATCAAAGCATCCCTTTTGAAGTTCTTTGAGAACATGAATGGCAAGCTAGTAATGCAATGATACTACTGAACAACTTCGCATCCAACCATGGCAAATGTGAGATTGCTTTACTTGAAAGGAACAATCTAGCCAAATTATCTTTCAAACCTCTGAAAAGAAAAAAAATCTTTCATGTGAGTAAGCATTTCAGAAGAATGAGGCTGAGCCAAATAATCATCATTCTGACATTCATAAAACTCACTTTAATAAAGACCTCAGTGCATATTAGAATATTAATGCAGCTATAAGAACTGGAGAACAGGCTGAGCCTCACATCTCCCAGCAAGTCAGAAGCAAACCTGGGACTCTCTCAGGCACTCTGACTTGCAGGCTTCCTGTGCATCAGGCCACATCTCCCCTTCTAAAGAGCTGTGTTGCCATCTCTGCAGTATATCCTCGGGTGTCACAAAGCATGCTGCAAGCCCCAGAAACCAAAAAGAGGAGAGAACAGCAGTTTGCACCCTAAGACCCCAATCCTGCAAACAAGACACGTGTATCGCTTTCTGCGTAGGTGAGCCCACTGAAGGGCAGCCAGGTTGTATCTGCCTGCAGGACAGAAACTTCCCAGGACCAAGTCCTCGTCTGCGTAACCTGAGCCAAGATCTCACCTGAGGCAAGGCATCATGAACAGATAGGAAGTGAAACTGAGAAGGGAGGGAAGAAGGAGAAAATGCTATCAGTAAGGTGATAATATATTTACTGCAGGGGATTGAGAAGGGATATACAGGAAAGCAGGTCTTGGTCAACAGATATTTGATAAATGCTGGAAAAAGAGTAAATTTTAAGAGGGTGTGTTCCATGAACAGGGTTTAATTCAGAAGGGCACTCTGTACAAAGTGGAGAAAGCATGGCAGCAGCTCTTAGCTGCTGTAAAAATGCAGTTCATAAGGAAAGAGAAGGATCAGTGACCACAGCAGCAAGCCTGAGACCCTATGAGTTTCCCTTATGCCTGTCTGCGAGTTATATGCTTTCCATGCCTGTGAATCCCTTGTGCCAGACAGCCAGCCATTCCCCAAAATAGGCCAGCCTGCTGATCACTTCTTTTCTCAGAGCTGAATTTCTGTTCATGAAAAGCCAGCTGTTACTCAGGTGTTCCTATTAAATTTGTAGTTCAGAGTGGTCTGAGTGTTTTAAAAATTTACCAATGCTCCATTTGTGTGAAATAGCTCTATGATATTCTAAGGAATTATACTGTAGTTTATAAATATTTGATTAATGTGGTTGCTAAAATATTACCTTATCAGCTTTTCTCTATGCTACACGCTTATCAAGGTTTTAAGATCAAAGTATAAGGAGGTTGCAAGGCCCTGCTTTAGAGAGCATAATTTGGGGACAAGGAAGCTCAGGGAAGGCTGAGGGGATGGGGGCTCAAGGACATGGGTGACCCACTTCCACATGCACAGAGACATCTTATTGTCCTCAAGATCTGACAGCTGTACCTCCATCCCCAAATCTGAGCCCATGAGGCCATCGTTGCAAAACTGGGGAAGGGCTGCAACCTCCCGGCTGCTGATCCACCCGAGTCAGGGAAAGCAGCTGGCATGCCCAAGGCAGCTGTGAGGATTTACTGCTGGTGCTGGAAAATTAGACCCCTTTGGGGTTAGGCACCTCTAAGCAGTGTCTTGGAGGCTCTGGGTGTTGGATGTAAGCGCTAGTGGTGGAGGGGGCAAGTCAGAGGAGTACCCGAGTCCTTTTGTACAACACCCCAGAGTGGTGGGTTTTATAATCTATGGATAAAGGTATGAGATTTCCCAAGGAAAAATCTTGTTAGACAAAACGGTACATATAATTATGTTAATGAATAACCCAAAGATGTACAGTCTCCAGAGCCATTAAACATTTAATGTTGCTATTTCCAGGTTAATTTATGCTTGGCTTTTTTTTTTTTTTTCTGCTGTCTGATTATTAGTAAGCAGAAGTGACAGTCACCCTTGAAAGAGAGATTCAGTTTGAAGCTGCCAGAATTTTCCTGAACTGATTAAACACTTCCAGTAGATTTTTGTGAATGATCAGAAGGAGCTGAGTCACCTTATTGAAGACTTAGAAAAGGAAGGAATCCTTAAGCAGTATCTCACAGAAATACCTTACAAGATCTTTATCTGCTCAAAGGGCATTATTTTGCAGTCTAGATTTTGATCATAATGGTGATTCACTAAAGCACTTACAGACATGTTTTAAGTGCATCTAAAGTCAATGGGTCTTGCATAAGTGCATGCATTCAAGTGTACCAAACTACTCTGCTAGAAAGGGATCATTTCTCAGAATGAAGATTTTAGATATTAGCCTTGCTATTCATCTGGGTGGTCTGCAATCATGACCAAGTGTTTCCGGCAAAACATGCACTGTGTAAAGGACTTACACACTCAATCTCAGAAACAGTTTGCCTCAAATCAGAGCTAGTTAAATGATGGACATGCCAAAATTTTAAGATAAAGGATGAAGCAGGCAACTTCCAAATGCCTTGACTGTGAGTAACTGATGAACAGCATAGGGTCAGGAGTGTTGTGGACAAAGACAAAATCTTTAGTGGAAAAACGTAGAGGTTAAAATTGCCCTGAAAGATTAAAATCTCTGGTGTCTTCACTAGAGTGGGTGTTGCCCAGGTGAGGAAGGATGCCAAAGGTTCTAAATAAAGAACTGAGTCTTTTGGGACTGATCTTCTTGCCCATATCACCAGCATAAGAGCAATTACTAGGCAGAGGCTTTTGGTGGACTTGGAATGAAAATCCAAGCAAGAGCTCAAGAAGCTGAAGGAGCCCTGAAGTTTTATGACTGCAGAAGAAAATGATGATGGCACAAGAAGTGATAGTAAGAGGCTGTAAAAATTATATCAGGTGCTGGAGAAAATGTAACTGCATTATGCCAGTCCCCTGAACAGGCTAATCAACCCACGCTGACTGATTTTATTAGATCTTGTGAGTGCCAGACAGACTCTTTAACACCAACATGTGCTTTGTAGATATACTCTAAGCTCTCCACGGAGAACCGGGCAACTTTCACAACACTGTGAGTAAAACTGGAGATCAGCATCGTCCCGGGTACTTAGACATACAGATAACAAAGGCCTCTGCTGATCATATTAAAGATGCTGAGGCACTTTCTAGGAGACCAGTACTACCAGGAAATGACCAAAGCATTGCCGCTTCCAAAGGTTAGGACCAAATCCTGCACCTCCAGACAGGTGTGAGTGGGAAGCCGGAGAGGGGCTCAGTGGTCACAGACACCCATACTTTAAGTGCAGCAAAGAAGGACCAGTACAAGACTCTTGTCTGTACTGTCCGATGAAAAATATGCCAGAGGTCAGACAAAAAGTGAGTGCAGCTAAGGATGAGGCCTGGTAGAAGGAACTTAAAGCAATTAGCATCCCCATTAAATGCCACCTTGGGCATGTTCTCAGCCCCTTGCGTCAGTGAGAGGCAGAGCTCTCAGTAGTGGAATTTTAAAAATTTTTTTTCTAGAAACAGAATGGTGCATCATTCCTAAATGCTTACAAAAAAATGCATTTAAAAGGCTGTGTGAGGGTCATTCAGGGATTGAAAAATTTCAGAGGGGAAGCAGAGACATTTTAGGTTGACCTCAGATGAACTGTGGCATTATGGAAAGTCTAAAGATTTGTCACATGTGCCAAAATACAAGACAAGTCAAGTGAAACAGCCCGTGTTGGTGGTACAGAAAAGGGAAAAACTTGCTGCCTGGAGCAAAGTAAGCATCAGTTTGTTTAACCTGGTGAAAAAAAATACTTCTTGTTTAGATATATTTTTAAAAACTAGCAGAATCTCCTTTCTAGATCTGGGTGTATGCTGTCAAATATTGTACATGAGTCATCACTTATTTTTTAATGCATTTATTAGAGTCATACCCATAAGAGTTTTTTGGATTTGCTTTAAAGAAACACTTCTGTCATTGAATCTTACTGGCACCTCAGTTTAATTTAAGCGAAACCCACCTTTGTGCAGACTGTGATATGAATTCAATGCACTATTATTTCAATCATCAGAATAAGAACGAGCAAGTTTTAAGATAGTGAATATTTACTGCTTTTGCCTTTGAAGCGAAATGCAAAGTTGTGGATGCATATGACTGTAGAAAAATGAACTTTTAATTGACACATAGTAATGTTTATTCCAGAAATGGTAGCCCACTGAGGGATGTGATTGTTAATAATCAATCACAGAGAACCACAGACAGGTGAAATATGGATCACTCACAGACCCCATGGACTCCACACTCACAATAAACCACATTCAGATCTGTTTTCTTATGTTAGATAGTATTCCCAAATGCTATCAATACGAACATTTCTGGAGCAGGAGCAACCTTACAAGAAGAGGAGAATAAGAATTTGGTCCAGAATATATGCCTAAGATTTCGTCCATAGACTTTAGAATCGTTAAGGTTGGAAAAGACCTCTAAGATCATCAAGTCCAAATACATTAATAAATACATTGTTAAAGACATTAAAAAAATATATATCTATCATTTTTCCCCCAGATCCATTCCAGGAAATGATTTTCTGTATCTGTTTATATCCTCAAAAGCAGTAAGAAAGGCTAAACTTTCAAGCTGAATTTTTAGTCCTGAATTATTAGCTTTTCATTTACTCCTTTACTGTTTTTCACTTTCAGAGCTGGACAGGTAATCTAGATTTTCTTTCATAGTTACATTTCTAGGACATTAATCTTTTCAAGGGCAGACTTTGGATGACTGGGTTACGGTAAAACTTTGAGACTCAGCATGTTATTTTTTCTCTTGCATCTTTGCTGTTTTTTTCCTGCTCTGCACAAAGATAAGTTCATACTTCAAAGATGCCTGCTCTCGGCACGGTGTATATTAACTGGTGGCTTCTGATGTCTGCACATAACAGCATTCACTAATGCTTTTTTCTGCAAATCTATTTTTCTTAATCTTCAGCTCCAGTCTTCTATTATAAGTAATAGATATTTACTTCATCTTGCATTAGTGCTCTTTATATCTTTGCAATTTCAAATGAAAAATTCACTGGGCCACTCTGGTTTGAAAATGTGAAGGCAGCTGCCATTTTGACGCTGTTTTGAGGAAAAGAATAAAAATGTGCTTGAGGCCAACCTGCAAGCCAGTGTGCACTTTCACGTTTTCTGGAAATGTCACATTTGTAAACTCGGTTTGCTGCTGGTGAGGAATATGAGAAACATGGGCAGAAGCCCAAAGGCTGCATATAAAGCAATATGCAGCATTCGCAGCCCCTTAGTCTGACTGATTCTCTCAAAGCCATTTACACCCTTCTTCTGGTGGCCAAGAGTTACATTTGTATAAGGTCTCCATGTTGAGAGACAGAGTGAGACATAAAAACACGTAAACTGAAGAAGGGTTATTGTCCTTGCACTTCTCTTTATTTCTTAGTTGTTCCTCCTGCAGTTCAACTTTGCTCTGACCATGAGTACGATGGCAACAGTCTGGATCTTCTCACATCTGCAGTTAGGAGGCCAAAGAGGGAAGTGAACCATGGGCATCCCATGTCAAAGGCAGGGACACTGTCTGGGTGATCTGATGTATGTTACACTGGTCCCCAAGCTTTGCAGTCGATGCACCAGTGTCAGCTCTCTACCACTAGCCATGAGCCACCAGGTTTTCTTTTTGTCAAACTGTAGACAAACTCTTGATGAGCCAATTTGCATCAGATACTGTTTATAAAGTTCTGAGAACAAGCTTTACTGAGGTTTGGGCAAGGTCAACAGAAAAGCAAATCTTTCTCAACTTTTTCATAGGTGGAGGGCTGGTTGTTTTTCTTTTCCTTTTTTTCCACCAGAGTACATAGGCAGGTTTATTGACATTACTCCATAATGTCCTGACTGGGGAGCAGCCCCACATACAGCTGATTTGGACTCTTTGTTCTGCCCGGCCAGGCACCCCCATTGTCTTTCATCCCTCCTGTCACTGTGTGGTGGGCAAGAACCATGTGCTCTCGTAGCAGTCATACAGCTTTCAACAGCAAATTTCAGTTCCTTAGTTTGAAACTGTGCTCCTAATCCTACATGGCAAGAAGAAATGTCTTCCCTAAAAAAAGATTGGCTATGACGTGAATAGAAGAACATATGAGACATTCAGTATTTGTGTCAATTAGGAGCGTTTGAACAGTGTTTATACCAGTTAGGGTTGTTCGAATATTTTAATGACTACTGGGGTTTTTTTGCAAAAATCTTTGTGTGTGTCACACATTTGCAGCAGAAGAGCTCATCTCTCTGCAGCACTCATTGTCTGCTCAGATTCAGCCTGTGCAGAGAGTCAGTGTGACAAGCAGGAGCGTGTTAACCTCTGCATGGTTAAAATAGGACTGATGTATGGGACACTGTGCTGTTCCTCTTCAGAACGGTGCATGTGTCCGAAACGATGAGTCAAGGCTACCACATTGGAAACAGCTAACCCAGAAGCTAAAGCAGATTCAGCAAATGTTTAGTGATATTAATGACAGCTGAACACAGTCTCAATGGAAAGGGCTAATACATATGGCATCTGAAAATAACTTTGTTGAAATGGAAGTTCTACAAAGACTTTTTATGCAACTTACTACTTTCAGCTTGACATCATAGCTTGTTAAAAATAGTTCATGTTAATACCACCTTGTAATGGCTTTCTCTAAGTGTTTGATACATGAGGGAGGAAAGCAAAAAGGTTAAGAACTCTTAACTCTGGACACCACCCACAGAACAAGGTTGCTGTCATAGTCTCTTTCATTATTTCCCGGTAATACATTACGTTATCGCTTCTTTACATGCTAGCAGTTAAAAATTAGTGTTGCGGAAATCTGTATCTCTCAAGTGTATAGCAGTCTCTGTACTCCACAAGAGAAAGACTTATATTTTGATAGTGTCAAATATTAAAAGAAAGTAAAACAGAATTCTTTTTCTAGTTTTTATTTAGATGGGAAAAAAATTAACTCGGTGTGATCAAGATAACAAAAATACAGTATCAGTCATTTGGGATGATTATTGAAAAGGGTTACTTCTGTTATTATTGTAGTTTGTTTATAGACAGTAAATAGGAATCCTTCTGATTAAAGACTCAGGAGATGAAAACTAAGGAAGTGCACTAATGGACATCCATTAGATTACAAGAATTTTGCTTCCTTAAGTTATTTTTTCTGGGATTTCCTCGTCAACACAATTTTTGGACAATGATTATATTAAACAGTGTTCCAAAGCTACACAGTACTGCTTTGCAAGTACAGCTTTTCTTCATCCTTGTTCTTTTTTCTCCAGAAAAAAAAGAAAGTGCTGGTAAATTCGTTTGTAATCCAGGTCCACAGAGGAGGGCTTCCAAAGGGGGAATGAGTTTGTCCGAATTAAAGCTGGTGGCAGGTTGTGAAGTGCTCATACGCCAAGGGAATGGAGTCTGTGGGGATGCTGCCCAAGAGTTAACATGTTGAGAGAACATGTCCTGAACTGCAAACGCCTTTCCCCAGAGGAAGGGGTTGTGTCCTGCCATGGCTTCATTGGCTTGGGCCACCGAGCAGTCTAATTCGGTGGTGCCAGCTGCCAGGTAGGGTTGTGGCTTCCCTGTGCTTTCCGGGCAGCTGTGTATGATGCGATGGAAACCCCTGGCACAACACGCTAGCCCAGATAGCTCTAAAAATTCAGTGCTAAGCTCTGAAATGTGCAGTCCATTTGCATACGTATTGCTCACTGTGCTCACTCACAGGCACTACTTGCTGCATTGTCTGATGAGGATAAAATTCCTGTTTGGGGGGGGCAGAGTTTTATTTTATTGCATGCTAGTACAGCATGACAGAGGAATTAGTGGTCTCTAGAGCTCCCAAGCCTCAGTGCTCACAGCCCCACTGCAGCTCTCTCATCTGCAGCTAGCTCGGTGTGTGGCAACATCAGAGAGGTTATCAGCCACCCTCCTGAGTGAGCCGTGACCAAAGACTAGCAGCTTCTTTGCAGCAGTTGTGAAGGATACAAGGAAAGGCTTTTTCCAACTATACCTTATCCTCTTTTATTCCCAGGGTCAGCACAAGGCTGAGAGTACTGTTTACCCAAGTCCCAGCTTCCCCCTGCAGAGTACCTTATACACAAAGCACCTTTCAGAAGTGGATGAGTAATATTATCCCTGCTTTTTTTTTTTTTTTTTAAGAAGGAAACAGAGACCCAGTCACTCAACTTCAAAGCTGAGACAATGCAATAATTAAATGATCAAGGTTGGACTAACAGAGCTCTGGTTCCCACATCTGGAGAAGATCCATTCAATCTGTCAGATCCAGATGCATTTAGGAGCCTATACCCCATTGATTTCAGTGAATCCCAGGGTCCTAAATCTCAGCCTCTTGGCTTTTATCCATTGGTCCTTGCTGTTGCTTTTTCCCTGGCTAAAGAACAGAATACCTGGGCGTTTTTGCCCAAGGGAGCTTGTGTGGACCAGCAGCCGGGCAGAAGCTTGTAGGACCAGAGCACCCACACTCAAAACCCCGGTATAGCCAGGAACCACCTTTCTCTGGGGAGCCAGGACTTCTGACGCAGAAGAAACATGAAGTCAAACACTGGTAGGAGCAAGAGCTCCTGGGATCCTTCCTTGCACGTTTGACAATAAGTCTGTTGTCCATAAAACCCATTACTGGAGATCCACGGTGCCAATGAAAGGACAGATTTTCTCCTTTGTTTATTTTTTGTTTGAAGCCTTTGAGGAGGGAGGTGGTGACTTGTATTATTTTAGTGTGCCTTTTAACAGAAACCCATTTGAAGTTATGTAAAATTAATTCAGAAACACTGGTGGCCTTGTAATCCTGATGAGGCTAAAGATCACATGCAGCTGTGAAACTGTGAGCCGGCACTTGCATTTCAATGTCATCTGCTATGCTTTTGATGTCTCCTTGAAACTGCCTCAAGTTGGTCTTGAAAGAGAAAATAGTGTTGCAAAAAAAGGAAAAAAGGAATTTCCTATGTAGAAGCTAAATTGGATATTTAAGCCTAACTAATTGGAGGCAAAAACATCCAAGCAAACAAACAAGCCCTGTTATCACCTTAAACACAACTAAAAACAGGTTCTGGGAGAACATGTAAAAGTGGAAGAACTCACGGTTTTAGATAGACAGTTTAATAAGTAAAATAAAAAACAAGAAAAAAGAAAAACAAAACCAAGAAAAAGAAGTAGTGCAAAAAAAACCCCAAAATTGCTCACCACCAGCCGACCAGTGCCCAGCCAGTCCCCAAGCAACAGCAGCCCTGTTAAGCTCAACCATCCCTGTAAGGTTTTGCCGCTGAGTATGATGTCATATGGTGGTCTGGGACATCCCTTTGGTCAGTTGGGGTCAGCTGTCCCAGTTGTGTCTCCTCACAACTTCTTGTGCAGTCCCAGCCTGCTCGCTGGAGGGCAGTCTGAGAAGCAGAAAAGGCCTTGACCCTGTGTAAGCACTGCTCAGCAGTAACTAAAACATGGGTGTGTTACCAACTCTGTTTTGCTCACAAATCCAAAATATCCCATACGAGCTGCTACGAAGAAAACTAACTCTATCCATCCCAGCCAAAACCAGTACAATCCCTTGTGCAAAACATGTAATAACAACTGCATTTCTAAGGGTGTAGAGTCCACACCTAGCCCATGGAGCCATTTAACAAACCTTGCCTTATGCTTGACCTCATTGGTTTGCGCTGGTTGTGGCGACAAATGTACTTGGTGTCATCTTCACGGTGACACTGCATTACATAGAGCATCAGGAAAGGAAGAAAGAACCTTATTAGGACCAGAAATGCACAGTGGTTTCTCATTTTCCAGCTGCTGGGGATGCACGGGGGGCAAGATGGGGCAGGAAGGAGAGGAACTGGTTGCTGCAGTGATGCCCAGGAGAGGAGGATCTCCCCATAACCAAGGCACCCAAGGATCAAATGTTTCTCTGTAACGCCATCCCAGGGGATGCTCTGTGCTTTCTCTTGGTCTGTAGGAGCCCAGTCAAGCCCTAAAAGAGAAAACACAGGGACTGGGGAGGAGCAAGGTACAGCTTTGAGGCAAAGGGTCCAATGCCTCTGGCTGTGAGCAGGAGGGGACATGCAGGGGGAAGTGATGCTGCACCCCACTGGACCACCCCATACCTGTGCCCAGACCCTGGCAGCAGCTCTCCCCACTGACCTGCAGCCTCCGCAGCTGCCTACCTCCTTGTGCAGCACAACTCACCCCCTGCCCACACCCAGAGCCCCAGCGGGTGAGGACCTGAAGGATTTGACTGGTCTGGACTGGACTGGATAAGACTGATTTGGGATATATTGTCTCTAGCTCTCACAGTGTGGTCCACATCCAACAGATCCCCTGGATCTTGGTGCAGGCAGGCTAGTGCATGGACACAGAGACAATCCAGTGCATGTCTGTCCCCCTCTGAGGCCCACCTGGACCTGCATGACCCTCCAAATCCGCCCACCTACCCAATGGGCAAAAACACGAACTCCTTTTCTATCTCTGAAAAAAAATCACTTACAGCTGATGTCCCAAAGGTGTACTCCTGCAGAAAGATTTGGAGAAGATCCCCTGCCTCCCACCACCTCATGCCGTGTGGTAAAACTCTAGAGTTTATACCGAGCACATGATATTGCAAAACACCAAGGTGTGGCATTATTCAAATATTTTTGTGATGATGCGACTATTCTGCGAAGCCGGGGAGGCAAAGGGGAAGGGGGAGAGGGCTGCGACATGTTTGGCACTCGCCGCACAGCTCTGCTTCCCTGCCAGAAGCTCCGCAAGCGAAGCCCACTGCGTGGGAGAAAGCATCCTCATTAAATCCTCAGGACAAGAGGACACAGACGCATGCTGCAGCAGCGTTGTGGCTGTCACATAACACTGCTTCTTGGGCAGAGAGCGCATTCCAGCTGACTCGCTAAAACTTCTGTCAGGGTTTGCCCAGTTTAGTGTTAAGGTTTGAATGCTGTTACACTTACCCCATGCACTGCCACTGGGTCCCAAACAAGGCAGCCGGCTGCAGGGGTGAAATCAGATCCAGGACCAGAAAGGGTGTCGGCAATGCTGTTGGCAATGCAGGTGTAACACCAGAGCTGTGCCTTGCAGAGGATGTCCACACTGCTCAGTGGGCTGGGATGGGCTGTTTAGGGAGACAGGGAATTAAATCCCAGTGCTGGCCATAGACAGATGCTGGCACCTCTCAGCTCTGTGTGCTGAACTCTTTATGTGGAGTCAGACAACTGCAGTACCAGCCCCTTTAGCTTAGACATGGTAGCAACAGCCCCACTGAGGCAAAGCTAGCCCCACAAATCACCCCAAGGACCTGTTGTGAACTACAGACCATTCATCTGGAGCACCTCTGTTGCTAAGCACATGTCTGCCTGCCCTGCCAGTCGTTACAAAACATCTCACCTGAAAACTTGGGGAAGCATATAACACAGTTTGTCTAGTATTTTTAAATAGACACAGGCAATGCAGGAATGACTGAATCAAAAACTTACCAGTTACTGCCTAAAGATTCAAATACAGCTAAGTGAAACAGGTTTCCCCATAATAAGGACAGTAGAAGTCTAGAAATTATGCCCTATTTGAAGGGTACTGAGGACTATGAATAAAACTTAAGGAACAGCTTTTATCTAGAATATAAAAACTTTTCTTCAAGTAAATTCTTATAGTTACCTTTGAGGGTTGTTTATTCCCTGACACCAATTTAGCTAATGCATCTATTTTCACTGTATTTATCTTCGGGTCTGAAGGAAATTATGTATTACAGTAAGACTTAAAAAAAGGCAGAAAGAATCATGTCAGTATTTGTCACTATTTTTGACAAATTATGATATATTCAGCACTCCAATCATTCTGCTCAGTACTATTATATTGATTGGTAAATCAATAGTTCAGTAAATATGTGGTTGGAAAATCTAATTTCTGAATTTGGTTTCTAAGCAATCATCTCCATCTGTTTTTTGGCACATCCCTCTGCAGTGTCCCTGGCACTGGCCATATTCCAGTTGCAAACTGCTCTTCATTGACAGCTGTGCTGCTTTTAGCACTTTGTAGTTCCAAAATTTAATGTTCCCAACTGTGGTGGCCATACAAAAGGAGCTGCAGAGAATTGCAAATTCATTCCAAGCTGGGCTGGACCCAACCACATAAGGTGACATGTCCAAGTTTTAGTCAGCTTCACAGGGAGACTCAGTCCTGTACTCCTCTACCCTTCTGATTAAGGTCCAAATTCACTTACCTTTTCCCTTCCCAGCAGCTCTCATGCAGGCTACAGCTGCACTGTAATGAGCAGACAGGCAAAGGAGGCATGTGGGTAAGTGCTGAATACAGGATGGGCAGAGTTGGAGCTGGGAAACCTGCAGGAGGTAGAGAGCAGTGAAGGCACATGCAAAGAAAACAAGGGAATAATTGAATAATTTACATAGTGGGTTCAGGAGACTGCAGAAAGAAAAAAAAGCAAACAAGTAACATGAACTCTGCTTAAAGCTTTTCAGATAGGCAAATGCTTGTCCAAGAAGCATTTTTGAAGTACACCTGGAGCTCACATGATAGAATGGTTTCAGTCAGAGATGTATTTCTTGCAATAAAAACAAGAGAAGAAAGCTTGGGAGTCGGTGTGGGGACACGTCAGTCCCACGTACACCTGAGCACGAGCGACCTCCCGGGAAGGCTCTGATTGCACACTGCCTTCCTCTTCTGAGAGGAATGCAAATGCTGAAAAAGAAACTATTTCTGGGGCAGCGGAGGGGAAATGTTCATGAAGTAGCCTTGGCACCACAGGTCTGCAAGAGCAGGCAGAGCACCAGGAGGGGCAGGCATTGGAGCAGGGGCACGCTGCCTCTGCGCTGAGCCTCTGCCCCTATGCCAGGAGGGAGACAGATCTGACTACTTTTTCTGTCAACAGGCACATGCAGAGATCAATTTGATCCACACAGAAAGAGGTACCTAAGATATGGGTAAAATCACTTTGTGGACATGCTTGATCCATCTTCTTTAGCTCTGGAGAAACCCAATCAGTCTGCTTGGAGTAGGCACCAGGCATGCACAGGACAGAGGTCTTGCCGCACACCCTGCAGGTGAGTTGGGTGCAGAGGTGACAATCGCCTTCTCCTCCTCACCCCTGCACCTCGGGGGGGAGGTTGGACCTTCCAGCTGCAGCGTGAAGCCCTGAGCACTCGCATGGGCCACTGTGCTGCAGCTGCAGCAGCCAGTGGAGGATGGACAAAAGGGGAACGGGACACAGATAAAAGCTGCAGCTACATATCCTTATGGCTACTTGTACTCAAACCAGAATCAGTGACCACCATGATAAATGACATCATTATTATTGTTATTATTATATCATTATTATTATTATCATCATCATTATCATTATTTCAGCTGAAAGATATTTGAATACTAGGATGTTGTTGATAAATGTCCTGGAAACGTCCATGACATAAACCAGTTGCTTCCTAAGATCTAGTCTTGCTTAAGTAAGCCAAGGACAGTTTTACCATTCATTTCAGTGAGGCCATTTTATGCTAGGAACTTGTTCAGATAATGTCCTGTACTGAGAAAATTCTTCAATAATTACAGGTGGATCTATCAAGTTTGTGCATAAATTCTTCCCTGGGCTCAACCCTCGTTCTGTTAAACTCTATAATTGCCCCATTATTCACAGATTTAAAGCAAACTTATCAAGGGTTAAGTAGAGGTTATAAAGAGCAGTAACTAAATAAATTTTGTTGCCGTGATTTCCAACCAAAACTAAGAGGAGTTTCAGAACTGGAAAAGTTACAGTCAATGTCAAGACACTGACATAGGGAAAGCTGTGTATATTTATTTCTGCGTGGCTGCAGTTACATGCAGCAGATTCCATAAGAGTTCAGGAAAACCATGTCCTTCAGTGCTCCCTCTACCCCCCTTTCCAGCGTTCCAGTTCAGAAGAAACCTGATTTTTCATCCCGGCAAAATGCAAAAAGTACTACTAAACAATGGCATCGTTTTAAGACTTTCAGAGCGCCAAACACTGCATTGTACCAACAACGTTCATAGGCATGAAGAAAATAAGATTTTCATAAAACCCTGGTGCTGCATTTAGTCACAAAGCAAGGAAATCCCTATAAGAAACTGAAACTCCATTCTATATTTAGCATCAGCCTAATAGGATAATGTGGCTACGGTTTACTATTCTTCAGATTGATGGAGTGGTGCATTGTTTCACTGCAAAGGCCAAGCTTCTTAAATAAGTCTGATCTTGCTGCTTTTGCAAATAAGCTCTCTTAAGGTCAAGGGTAACAACTTCCACTTTCTTCTTTTGATAGTTCATTATCTTATGCAGGTCTAATGCTGCTCCGAGGAGGCCGACACAAAATCATCCGCTTTCTGTCTTTTAAAGAAAGGGTGCCTATACCATTCTGCAAGACAAAGATGGATTACAGCCATCTATTACAGCCTCAGTATTTCTCAAGCAATATCTTTTTCTTCATATTACAATTCATGTTTACAGTCCTATAGGAGTCACAACCATTCTATAGAGGAAACATTTAACTTAAAATAGCACACTCTGACTTGCCCTAGCATCTTATCTCCAAATCCCATTTGGGGAGAAAACTGAGAGCTTCATGTGATAGTAAAATGCAGTGATGCTCTAACCAGATGCAGAATATAAAATGAACACATCCTGAAAGTTTCAGTATAGCCTAGCTGTGGCCCTGGTTTTAAACTGATCTCCAGTCTTCCACCTGCAAATGATACAGGAGACGTTAAATGAAACGCATAACATTTTGGTGCCAAATTTTCAAAAAGTGTCCACCTCCAATTTCTTTTTTTTAAATATGCTAGAATACTGCCATCTGTGAATGTGAAGCTGTGAAAGTATGAATCTGAAATCGGTCAGCTGTTCTTCAACATGCTCGTGAGAAAAAAATGCAAGCGACAGAAGGCTGGGTTTTGGGGAGGAGGTTGCAGAGGGTGGGGGAAGCACGCATATTTTGGCAGAAGGCAATGAGAAGCCGCACGTAGACCACTGCTCAGGGTGCTTCCACAGGCTGTGCTGCGGAGCTGGGAGCTCTGCACCACTCACACCTGGCTGGAGCCACCCCGGTGTTCCTGCAGAGCCAGCATGTGACAGATCCCCACCTCTAGGGCCAGGAATCAGACATTTCTGCAATTTCAACAGGGATATTCAGTTAAGTAAGAGGGAAATGCTGGTAGTGGCACACCGGCTAGGTACCCAACACTAACATCTCAGTATTTGCTCATGAGCTAACTCTCGACTTTAAAATCCACCATTTTTTAAATAACTTGCCTCTTTAGAAATTAAATAAATAACAAGTATTTCCAAGGGGAAAATAATGTATTATAAAAATATTAATATTTCTGATAACTTTAACTTGATAGAAACCTTTGCTTTTTTTTTGTAATTTGTTCTCCCTCAGTTAGTATTCAAAGGCTCTATTATGGAATCGTTCAAGACACTGCTTGTAATACAGCTTATTAATATATTCATTTTCTCTTTCTAGTAGCAGTTTTCCATTCCAATTTCCTTTATCTGACTTCTGCATGATTTATTCTGATGATAAAATGCCCTCCTCTTTCACATAGTTAATTCATTCATGACTTTTAAAATTCATATCTTCACATTAAATATGCTGGCAAGTTTGCTCATCTCAGACTGGTCCCTTCCCCCTCTAGTTTTCAGTAACCCATCTAAACAGAGGCTTCCTTAAATTTCCTTCTCTTTTAACAGTTTTAATTTCATCCAGACCTTTTGTAAAAGAACTTTTAGGAACAATAATTGCTTCACACATGAAAAAGCCCCCTGACACACAGCATTATATTAATTATCGTTAGCTGCAAGCTTCTTAGCGATTCTGGCACCAGTTCACAGTACACACCTAGAACACTCGTAAGACAGTGTCTCAAAATTCGCTGGAACAGCAACGTTTTCTCAGTGCTGAATGAGGCCCCATACGAACAATAACTGTGTTCAAAGTCCGAAAGTCCCATAATCTGCTCATCTCCACAATACGTCGCAGCTTTTGATCTCTGCACCAACCTTTCTGTTGCACTAGTTTATCTTTCAAAAAGATGCTCATTTTTGACATTTTGACTTTACAACTTTAAAATGAGAACAAGCAACAGCCTTTGGTAAATTGTCTTAATGGATGCATTGCTTCTAAATTCATTGCTGGTTTAACTTTATCTAGTTTTGACTTCTAACCCTCAAGTCTTACTTATACAAGGATTAAATAAGTTTTGGGACTCTTAAAGCAGGCCCAGAAATGTCATCAACCACCCCTTGGTGAGTATTTGATCCCCAGGATACCCACACTCACACAGCATCTTCCTGCTTGACCCAAAATGCCTTCCTCCAGGTGCAGTTTTGCTTCTGCAGGGCTGAAGGCCTCTGAGGGCTCAGATAGGTCGGTCCTGCATAAGCACATCACACTGTGAGGATCCTGTTTCCAAAAGACTGTTGTACCTACTTATTTTTAAAGGATAGCCAAAAGAGGAAGTGACTGTAAATGTGCTGCCCATCCTTTGCATAGTATCTGAGACGTAAGAACTGCATTACCCTGAAGAGTGAAGTCTAGGTTCAAAGCCTTCTTCAGTCTGAGAAAGTTAAACTTGGTGGCCTACCTCCCATGAAAATGCATTTTCACCCCTTCTTAGGCCCAGAAGCAGGGGGAGAACAGGAGGGGGCTAGTCTTTGAGGGCTGGTGATTAAGCCAACTCTTCCTCTTAGAACAGTCAGATTTGGGTTGTAGTCCCAAGACACATGAATAGTTAATAGACTTACCATCAGCTTGTCCTCCAGGTGTGTTTTAAAAGAAAGCATTTAAACATGGCCTTGGTTCTCTAGGGGAAAAATAAGTAGCTGCAATCAGGATATTCTGGACTCAAGGTCCTGTGTCAGTGGAGGTCCATCCAGGCTTAAGCTTCTTACCATACAGAGACAGTAGAAGATGTCAGACACCATCTGGCCATCAGTGTTGTCTACAGTCTTGCCCAACACAACACACCACCTTGTCTGCATCCCATATGGGGCTCCTCAGCAATGCCATGTAGCACTGAGGAAAGCCAGACACCTCTCTCTGGGTGCTTGGGGGCAGACATCAGACCTGTGTGACTGGAGCTGGCTGTGACCCTTGTCCTGGCTAACCACCACACCTCTTCTTCATAAGGGTACTGCTCACAGGTCACAGTACAGACAGCTTTTAACCTTTGGGCAAACTCAGCACATTGAGCTTTCGTGGTACGTCACTATAACACATTTTCCAAAACTTGAACACCTCTTGATCCTGTTTTCTGGAACCTTTCTTACGTTCCTGCACCTTTTCCAAAATACTGTGGTAACAGCCTCTCAGATCATGTGTACAGCTGTACTAGCTCCTTCACCCCTCTCAGACACTCTGCTTGTGTATTCAGGGATTTCACTGGTTGCCCCAAATACAGTATTGGATCAGGAGTTTTAAGCAACCATTTGTCACCTACTTTTTAGCTTGACTTCACATCAGGACGCAATAAAACTGCCTTGAGTCTGATATCTAGCCCAATAACAACTTCCACATGAGGCATGGGGTCATTACAAGAAGGAAGATCTTGAATTGTTTTAGAAGCCAGCTCATGATAGTTTTTGAATTAGCTCCTCATGTACTCCAGGAAACTGGTTTGAGAATTGGGATGGCCAGTGGCAGGCAGGGGACCGATACAGCTAAAGAAAGCGCATGAGCCACTTCAGAAGATATGTTCCAAGTTCCTCCCCAGGTCTTTTGCCTTTTATTCTCCATTTCAGGTATTACATTTCCACTGGTTTCCACCAGGATTGTGCATGCACCTTGACATGTTCACAGAAGTTCCACGATACAGAGTTTCACAACTGGGACAGGTCCCTACAACCAGGACACCAGGGTGACAAAACAGATTCTGGAGAATTTCCCACTGAATAGGATGGAGAGAACATAATTACCACATTGTAGCACTACAATGCCTCATAAACATAGAATTGACTAGATCCATTTACCACAAAAATCACAGAAAGTAACTGATCAAAGAATATCTCTTTTATGTAAAATATACATTTGCAGGATATAATTTTAATACATCTTTTATACTTATTGATGTTGGGTTTGCAACACTTTGAATTAAAAAAAAAAACAAAAAAAAAAAAACAAAATAGTCTTGCTGCCAGAATTTTATTTCTGATAATTCTTATAGTTTGAGGTAACAATGAAAGAAGACTGTGTGCTGTGAACAAAGTCAGTGATGTTTATCTGCAGTCACATTTCTGTTATCAAAGTGAAAAGTAAACTTAAGACTTGGCATGTACACTAGAATTCATACAAATAGAGGTCATGGCAAACTGAGAAAGCAAGGACTTATGCAAACCTACTCTGTTCATATTTGTGACCTTTGCAAAATATACCATTATTATGACAGAAGTCAAGACAGATGTAGTTTACATCACTATCATTATTAAGTGTGTGTCTTTGTATGATCCACAGCACGACTTACTGCAGGAACCAGGAATAATACACACAGGGGTGTGGGTCTTTGCATGGAGCCTTAGCAATGATGACTTGAATTCAGCTTTCCTTGATATAGATAAAAACTGATATTCCATGCACACACGTTTTATTTACAGCTGACTCATCAACAGTGACTAGTCACCCCTTCCTCTGGCAGCAGTAATTATGAGCAGTCTTTAATCTTCTTTAACAAGCTCTACTTCGCATGTAAAGTCTCAGTGACCTCCTCAAGGCGTGAGTTGTTTATCAGGGCCCATTCAGCAGCAGCAGTCTCTTTCCAGTACAGTCCTTGGTATGGCTAAATTCCATTGTCCCTTTTTCAGCAGTCAAAAATCCATGATAAATTCTGTACAACACTGTAGTTAATATAACAGCAGCACCAGATATTATATTAATTCCTTTGCTAAAAGCTGTTTGCAATTATCTCTCTATTGACAATATCTTACCAAAACTAAATCAATGTACATCTCTCAATATCAGAAATAAATACATTATTGTACAAGAATTCTGACATGCAGGTCATGCTATTGGGCTAGGCTATATACAGAAGAACATGTTACATGGTCAACAATAAGTTATATTTCTTTTCCTAACAAAAAATAAAACATGACAATCAGGGATTATTCAACAATCTCAAGGATCTCTTAAGATTTGGGTTGTTATGGTCTTCCCCATGTAGTTCTAAAACTCTATGGTTTAGGGTAATTTTTCCTCACCAGCCCAGAACATCAAATCTGCCGTTGCATTTGTTGCATCTGTTGCATAAACAGAGGTTAATATTGAATGAAAAAGCCACTAGAGGAGATACAGTTTCAAAACTGTAATGAATGCTGGTTGCTAGGAGGAAGATTGATGCAATAGGCAACTGGTCAGTACTGTAAAGCCGCTACTAAATCCCACTCGAAAAATCTTCAGTGCTCACATGAGTTAGTCTAGACAATACTAACTTGCACTTGAAAAATATACATATTTTTATCTATACACATAAGTATAGTCCATATGAAAAAAAGAGAAAAGGAGAAAAAAGTCCTTAGTTAACCTTAAAAGAGGGGGGCATTTTAACAGTATCTCTGTGCTTTATGGATACAAATGGAGAATACAGTAGACAGGTTGCAAAACAGACAGACAAACAACATATAGGACAAAGCACCTCAAAAAACATTGACAGAAGAAATTTTTGAAGCTCATGAGCCAGAGGTATAAGGCTGGTCAAAAACCCGACTTGAGAACTACTACCCTCTTACAGTGGTACAAAAAAGCCCCCAATAATCTTCTCAATTTTACTTGGTACTCAGCCTCTGAAAATGTTGAAGAACCCTGGAGTAGAGAAATGACTACAGTACCAAGCAGCACTTGCTAGCTTAAAATTGCAAGTCTGGATGGCGTTTACCTTTCTTGCATGTTTTGTGCCTTCCCCAAGCCATTAAGAAAGAGATCTGGCTTCTGCTTGCGTGTAACCAGTAATGACAACCTCTTTGCAGTTATCTGTGTGCAAACAACCGGAGACATTCAGAACTCTGATACAGCAATCCAGTACCGAAGTAAGTTAATCACAAAATAAAGCCATTTATAAACAAGTAGATCATTAAAAAATAAAGGAAAAGGTTAAACAAAGAAAACAATCCCACATGCAGACCAGTTTATCAGTGCTTTCATTTCAGCAGGATGGTACAATGCGAGAACACACATCCAGAGCCCTCTGTGGTCTCCGTGATCGGCAACACTGCTTGTCAGGTGATGGAGACAGGATGGTCCATGCAAATGAGCAGACCCAAGTCACATTGTGTGCAACCAAGACACGATTCCAGACATCTTCAGAATGGATTAGAGTCACAAGAAATGGAGGTTCAATGGAGTGACTGATAATTAGTTGGAAGCACATAATTTTAAGTAAATCTCCCTGAAAATATGCTTATTTATTGAATATACTGGCCAACGGCATCCACTAACTGTCCTTTTATTGCCACAGGAAAGTAGGACAATATAGTAGATAAAAGGAGAAGCGCTACCTTAAGTAATCTTTAAAAGCCAAGATAAAAATCTTCAGCTACCCAAGTGGCATTTCTTACTACTGACAGTTATATCATGCAGGAGTTATACCATATTTGTGGAGCCTATGGTTAATGCTACATTTATTTCCAATATGTGGTAAACAGTATTTGAATTAATGCTATGTAGCCGATTGATGCCATCTGGTTTACAAGATGGAAGGGATGGGAGACCGAGAGCGCCTTAGAGGACAAGGTGAGCTGTAGGGTGATGTTACTGGAGACAGTCGCAGAGCATTGCCTGTCAAGCCAGCTATGTTGTTTAAGCTTCGAGATTTTTCATAGCCTTGTATGAGAAAATGCACAGACATCAGTTGAATTCAGCCAAAAAATAGACAAAGACAAACAGTACAATGTAATGTAATCCAAGGAGCTATCTGGGACTCAGAGGGAATCTGCCTGCAAAAGAACTCAATGCTGAGACACATTACTACCAGAAGATATTAATAAATAAAATTATATACAAATTAATGCAGCTGTTCGTTCCCAGAAAATTAAACAGACCATCACACAAGAGGTCTGACCTGCTCTTCCACATCCCACCTTGCACTCAATGCTGCTCTATTGGCTTCAGCAGGGTAGCACAGAGTGCAGGATAAAAGATCCCAACAGGGTTACTGGGTGAGCTATTGGGCTAAGCATAATCAAAAACACATTAAGACAGACTATAAAAACTGTTAGAATTATATGATCTCTGCTAAACTCAATTCTTAATAAAGGATGATTTTTCTTAAAAAAAATAAACCAAAACCCAGATAAATTGCATACAGTATGTGTAAATCACTTGTGCAGAGGGTTGAATGATAATACAGGAAAAAAGCTCCATCTTCAGAAATATTAACCCTAAGACTTTGTGTCTAATATTAAAGTATAATGAGATAGCAGAGTTTGACATATTTGCAAATGCCTCCTGATTGGCAAATTTAAAACACCATATTTGTGCTCCTTCTCCAGCTGACTCAAATGAAATAAATGGTATAAATCCACATAAGCAAGCAGTAAATAATAAATCATTAAATGAGGGAACCACATAATGCTTCACAATATGGAGGGAACATTGCACTTGTAGACATTTCTGTTCACATACACTGTGAGCTCTAGCTACCTACTTTTTGCTACATATAGATTGTTTCCACCTTGTAGAGGCTATGCTGTAAAATGATGGAAAAGCATTGCTATTCCCTGCATCACTATCTTCATACTCAAATATTTTCAATAGCAGCTGAATAAGCCCACTTGTGAAGAAAAGGACCAGCCCATTGGTCTAGAGAGAGATACCAGCAAGGAAATACAACGAAGGTGAAGCCAGACAGGACCTCACTTCTCAAGTACATGGCTACATGCTTCACTGCAAGCATGAGGAATCCCATTGATTTCAATGGCACTACCTATTTCCTTGAAGACAAGTATACATCTAAGCGTTTGTCCAGTTAAGACATACAGGCATAAATTGCTTACAGTGAAATACTGAGATTTTTTCCACAGAAACTATAAAATGTCAATGACAATACAGTTAAACATTACATGGGACGTCACCAGACATTTTTTTTCTTGTTGAAATAGTTACTGGCTCAAATTCCAGATCTCCAGATAACAAGACAGTTGACAGACAGCTGTTAGCATCTTCAGCAAATATTACATCTTAGGTTATCCCCTAATGACAATTAACATATTTCTTACCTACTGAGAATTGCATACTGCAAAACTATACTTAAAGCAAATGTATAACCTCATGTCTGCTAAAACGTTGTGCAATGTTATCTCCAGATTGCAAGGGCAAGCTAGACTGTGATGCTTCACAGACTTCTGATATATTTCATAAACAGCCCCCAGTTTCTGAGTTTCTGTAAGTATTTACACAGATTAAGAAGAATCATGTTTGAAAGGGGACTCGAGGGGAAGCACAATGCTAGTGTATATATTTAACCTCTCCTGTAAACATAAAGCTTACCAAAAAAAATCAGAATAATCAGGTAGCTTTTTTACACAGACTCTAGGAAAGTATTTTTTAAAAACATTTTTCCTGCTACTTTTCTAATGATAAAATCAAAGAACTGATAGAGGAAGATGGTAAAGATACAAAGAAAACAGGAACTCCTAAAAAATGAAAACCAGATACACAAGATGAATAGAGATAGAGGCATGATCCAAAATCAGTACTTTGCAGGTATTTTAGTGGGGTTTGGATCAGCTTTGAATCAATATCATCTTAGAGATGGAGATAAGCTGTTAATGCAAAAAAGCTCGGAATAAATGATCATTGAACACAACCAAGAATCATCCAAGGAACCAACCAAACAAGAAGGATGTACCAAAAGAAAGAAAGGGAAAAAATAAAATGAAAAAGCAGTAGACTTGATGCGTGAACTAAAGTCAAGTATTCAAAACCATTTGGATGCTACCTGAAGATGTTTTCTGTTTATGAGCTAACTTCCCTACTCTGTATAAAATAAACTTGAAAGCCAGTGGATAAAACATTTCAGCCTAGACTAAGATTATCATCAGAGCCAGTCAAAGGGCACATTTCGCATTGAGAAACTGTCAGTCCTGAACTCAAGCCCCATTTTTCTAGTAAAAACTATGAAACAATTTTCTCTTGAATCTAGATTTTGAACCGAAAATGTCCACGTGGTCCCAGTATAAAATATGTTTTATTGTTATACGAATACATCTTTAGTAGCTGATGGGTAACTTCTTTTATTATTTCTGATCTATTCTAATTATGGTTACTGCCAAGTGAACAGCACTCACATGTTTATACCATTCCTAAAATAAGTCAAGAACCTTATCTTGCAAGATGCCATGGCAATCTGCCTTATTCAGGTGTTCCTGACCTCCTCAAAGACTGGACTCTCACCATTAGAGATATTTTAAACAATCCTAATTGTTGAGAAAAGAGTGTGAGATATACGCTCAGTGGAAGGCATTCTAAATCTGTGCAAAAACATGCTTGCAATGAAGTCCCATTTAATCTAAACATTATATATAGGAATATGTAAAACGCAGGAGCATACAGACAATCATACTCTTTACAAATACCATACACATCGAACTCTGGTTGCATATCTGCCTTCACAGGTTTGACCTACTGACCTCATGCTTTTGAAATGTAAAAAGAGCATTTGCAGAATAACCCAAGAGAATTCCTTTAGGGTCTACGGCTGGCTGGGACAGCTATGTTTGCTGAACATAAAGCAAGGGGGGCGGGGCAGAAAAATCCTAGCCAAAAATGATTGTCCAGTGCCACATGGCTACTGCAGATGAACTCTGAGGTGAACAACTGCACATCAGCACTCAGGAACGTGAAACCTGTTGGAATGATACAATTTGCCAAGAAACCAAAGCAATTCTTATCTAAGGAAATGGCAAGACTACCACTGGCATTGCTGATTTTGGGGCTATGCCCTGAGGTTAGGTTTGCAGCCACAGCCAGCTGTGGCCTGATGGGGTAGCCACACCATCAGTCACATGGGTGATACATACAATGACAGAAGGTTTTGCAAACTCCACCTGTGGAACCCAATCCTACTGAACAGTAAGTAATCAGATTTGAAGAGGCTGAATAACTAGAAAGGCATTTTTAGCACCTTGCAAGGTCAAACACTGTTTACTGCAATTGAATTCTGGTTGGGGCAGACAGTCACTTTTTAGCATCAGTGGTGTATTACAAAGAGGAAACATTTTGTGGCAGTATACACTCAAACTTTTCTTTGAAAGAAATCTAAATAGCATCTCATATGATATGCTTTGTTGTGTTCAGAACAAAAACATTGCTTGCTTCTGACATTTCAACCTTTTAAGTGTAATTTATTCAGCTGTAATTTTTACTAAGTTATTAAGTGCAGACCAAAGTTATTAAATAATTAATTTGTCTTTTAGAATGACAAATGGTATTGAGTGATGAGTGGCTGAATGAGCAAGGTCTGAATTGCAGGCTTTTCCATTAGAGATAACAGACAAATGAAGACACAAGTGAAATGAGGGTCCCACATCAAGCACATTTTGTGAAGACTAAAGGACATGAGTGTTTCTAAAAGGAAAGCAGGAAAAGAATGACTAGGAATAAAGAAAAAAGATACATTGTGAGCACAATCTTTCCTCTAAGAGCATTGTGCACATCATTTTACTCTAAGATTGCTTTTCACAAGCACATTGCTGAGTAACCTTTTATGATCTAATGAAAGAAGTCCATACCTTTCCTGATCCCTCCATCAGTAGCACACGTGTAATCACCTGTCGTCAGTAGGAAACATGTTCCCCCTCTTCTGTTTTTGTCTCTTGTACTAGAGCGTCTGATGGGAGGGAGCCTTTCACCAGGTGAGAGTGGCTGCTCACTTCCTGCACTGTCTTCACCTGATAACACTGGTTAAAGCACCATGCCCATTTACAGACAATAATGAATGAGGAAATGAGACATCACAAAGAGCTTATGCTGAATGCTGGATATTCCCATCACTCAAAAAATAGTTATAAGGTAAATCATTAGAAGAAAACAAGATTGCAATTCACCATTAATCAGTACAAAATGGCAAAAAGTATATTTTTTATTCAAGAACAAATGATCTTTTGACTTTCCTGTTCTTCTTTTAAATCTCATATAAAGTTATACTAAACTAACATGAAATAAGAAATAATAAAATCAAGGCTCAGTTAGTTGCCTATTATGGACTGTAACTTTTCAGAGTACAGTCAGCCTTGGATATTTCAAACCAGTATTTACTATTTTGGCTGTCCTTTTTACTAAACAAGAGGTCATGTTAGTCATTTTTGCTTAAAATATGTTGTTTAGCATATTTTAAAGACAACCCCTCCCGCAGGAGGGTTAAATTTTCAACATTTGGCACTAAAACCTGTTTAATAACACACTTAGTTTTCATTTCTATACTTATCACACTTGCACTGCTTGTCATCATAAGTACCCAACATTAAATGCTGTCTTTGGTCTCTGTAGTTTATTTTGTCAAACAGTGAAACTCTTACCTCTCCTGATTTGGCACTCCCAAAGGACTCTCTTTTGAAATTATTTACTATTTCAGATGCAGGCCACACTTCAAGAAAAAGATCTCTGCTCAGTACAGCACATAACAGGTAATGGCATGTTATTGACTTCAGCTTTACCTTTGCATTTAAACCTGAGCATGTGTTTTTCTGAAATGGTAATACAAAGGGCTATATTCAGCCTTGAAGTTTTGCACAGAATGCCTGGTGACTCTAATAGCACTCTCTACCAGAAATAAAGCTACAGTGCATGATGTGAGCAGTGGCACTACTGAAGAGAGAGAAGTTAACATTTTAAAATGGCTCCTTTTTTGCATATCTGCTTTCTCTCTAACTTCAAGGATTATAACACCTTGTAAATAAAGCTGCAGACACAGAAAAGTGTCTCTGCTCTGATCACACTGAGCGTCCTCCATTCTGGAACACCTTTAGTAGGACCTGATGGCATGAAAAAGCTGTTATCGTTAACACTTTAAAGATATTGTCTGAAAGTGGGTATCAGTCAAAGCGCTGTAAAACTAACTATGTTCCACCCTCAGTGTGAGTCCTTTCAAGGGTTTCCATCCTCTTAAATACATTTAGGATGTTCAAAAAGCTGTGTTAACTTTGTCTGTGAACACTCACTCGGAGACTGAAACTGAGCTGCTTTGAACATAAATGCTATTCAGTAACAGAGCAACAGACCAAAGACAGATATTGTTCAGAGACCGATTTTCCAGACTCTTTTTAAAAAATAAATTTCAATTATTGAATGACACCAGTCATGGGTGGTTTTGCTCTTATTATTCTTTAGCAGCTTTCCAACAGGAGTCTAATGACCGGTATGTGAGCTTTGTAATCAGATTGTGCTTGGCTTAAGAATAAATACATTCAAGAAACAAACAAAAAATCCTTGCTGCTAAAAAATTTGTTTTAATTATGCTGAGAGATAAAATTTACCCTTTAATTTGAAGAGATATGGAATATGGGGCAGTGGCTTGGAGGGGCAGAGGCTGTCATTTGATATGCATTTTCACAGCAATTAGCACAAAATACTCCTTATCCATTGTTTGGAACTCTAGCAAATAAGGTAATATAAATCATAAAAATCAACACTAATAATGATGATGTTGCTAGGGGCTGTCATTTTCATTTTTCTTGACAAACTTTACATCAGCTATGCTATTATCATTCAATTAATAGTAAATATCATGCAATGTCTCATCTAACACAGACGAAGGAGGTTCTTCTAGCCAGGGAAGCAGAATGCCAAATGGAAAGAAAGCTAGAAAGAGAATTTCTTCTTATTTCCTTTGAGTGCTGGGCTTTTGATGTAAAGCACCTGCTCCTTTTAAATGACTGCTTCTTTGTAGGATCTTGCTTAACAGGCCACGATGTGGCACAGGCAAAGCTGACACAAGAGACAGACACTGAGGCAAAACACCATGGAGTCCAACAGGGTGGGACACGGTGGCTGCTCAAATAGTCACAGTCATGCAGAAAAACAAGAAACATCCATACGACGCAACAAACAACAGGCAAAAGAAAAGGTTGATATCATCAGCAGGAAAGCATTCTCAACAGAGCAAGCAAAACTGTATAGACCAGCTACATAGAGGTTTGGGAACATCACTATACCTATTTTGTCCTCTATGAGACTGACACACGCAAACACTGGAGGGGAGAAGGGTGGGAGCTACGTCTTCTCCTGGCAGAAAGACTGGCTGCTTTCTGACCCCTACCAAACATACTGGTCTATAAAGTGTTTTCAGAGGACATGCATTTCCAGTGGGGTCCTACCTGATGATCTGTTGTGCTCCATCAGCTGGTTGTCTTTGCCCAGGCAGATGTCACCCTGTGTGCTATTGCAGGCCATGTTCAAGTCTGTCTTGCAGAAGGTGGGCGAGCTGGCTTGAGGAGCAGGAGGGATGTGTTTCTTCCGCTTCCTTGGCAGTTTCTGCTTTGCCATGGCCAGAGAGTAGTACATCCCAAAATTGTTAACTATCACAGGCACGGGCATGGCTATGGTGAGCACACCCGCCAGCGCACACAGGGCTCCCACCAGCATGCCTGACCAAGTCCGTGGATACAT
The DNA here is from genome assembly GCA_013389945.1 of Fregata magnificens. Taxonomy (NCBI): domain Eukaryota; kingdom Metazoa; phylum Chordata; class Aves; order Suliformes; family Fregatidae; genus Fregata; species Fregata magnificens. The sequence goes on from WAAD01042362.1 coordinate 122,916, forward strand.
ATCCCCATAACCCAGGGTGGTCATGGTGACTACAGCCCACCAGAAGCCGATAGGGATATTTTTGAATTGCGTGTGCTCACTCGCTGACGGGTCATTAGGCTGGGCTCCCACCCGCTCTGCGTAGTAGATCATGGTGGCAAATATCAAAACACCGAGTGCCAGGAATATTATCAGCAGCAAAAATTCATTGGTGCTGGCTCGCAGAGTGTGGCCCAGCACCCTGAGTCCCACAAAGTGCCGGGTGAGCTTGAAGATTCTCAGGATCCTCACGAACCTTACCACCCTGAGGAAACCAAGCACGTCCTTAGCAGCTTTGGAGGAGAGCCCGCTCAGGCCCACTTCTAGGTAAAAGGGCAGGATGGCCACAAAGTCAATGATATTCAAGAGGTTTTTGATGAATTCAAGTTTGTTGGGAGAAAAAACAACACGTACTAAAAATTCAAATGTAAACCATACCACACAGACTCCTTCCACGTACGTCAGGGCAGGATCTGTCTCAATTTCATATTGTAGCACAGTTTCTGTCCCGTTGACGACCTGCTCAGTTTTGTTTATAATAGTATTGAAAGCCTCATGTGTTTCCAGGCAAAAGGTTGTGATTGAAACTAGGATGAAGAATAAAGAGGCAAAGGCGATGAACTGAAACAAAGAGGGAAAAGAGACATCAGAACCACACAGCTCTTCACATTAATACTAACAATGTCAGTAATCACCACAAATCTTTTACTGATTTATCCCCAAATGACTCACAAATTCGTATGCATAAAACTTTGCATCTAGGCCAGAGGAGAGCAGCAGACAGCTCTCACACATAGACCAGGAGTCTGGGAGCAGGAAAAGTCTTGATGATGGACACCATGACAGGCTGCAACTCATTCAGAAAGTGGCAACAAATTCTTTAATCCATGCTAAATCATCTGAATTCCATTCAGTTGTTAAGGTACCTTACAAACAGCCCCCATACACACCAACCACAGCAAGATTTCAGGCTGTCCACCTCTCACATAGTGGAAAACAGGGCTGACCCTAATGATCTTGAGATCATGGTTCAGGAATTCACACCTGGCCTGAAGAGCACCTCAGGGGGTCCTAGGAACAGATCCAAACACAGGGTTTCCTTTGGATTTTCAATGACTCACAAACACAGGATGTTTACTGATAGAAAATGCCGTCCGTGTTACAGGTAGCGTTGGCTGCACAGCCTGTTATGTTCACAGTCATCCATCACTCATACTCTTAGGCAGGACTGCGAGTAAACCTAGCAGAACCTCTCTCACTGCAGTGGCAGAGCTTTGCCAGTATGTTAGAATCCACAATCCTGCTATCAAAGTTACAAATCCAGGACAATCTGAAGAAATAGGGAGATACAAATTCAGTTCTAGTAGAGGCACATGAATAGATAAAATGCAGTTAAATAACCCGGAGACAGCCCTCACAGAGGATTGTTAAGGACTTAAAAAACATTTACTGTCTGAGCTTCAATTCAGTCATCACAGTCAAGCATTGAAGAAAAGAGAACGTCCAGGACAGGATCTCATAAAAATTAACACTTAGCCAAACAGCTGGAGGGGGAGATAAACTTTCTTACACCCAGTAAAACATGCCAAATGAAAAAGTGTTTTGAGGGCAGTTGTTCCTTTGCTACAATGGTTAACCTCTTTTAAGTGACAATACATTACCACCATGTTAGCACTCCAACAGCAATGGTGTGGTACATGAATAGATGATGTGTTTAAAACCCTCCCTGAGCCAGGATTTATAACATGTTATCAATGTCTTTGTTATTCTGAATTTTCAGCTTAATAGACATTTTATAGCCAGTATTATCCTGGAAGAAACTCTCTGAAGACTTGAAGATTTTTGAAGGTGTTAGGGGCCCAAAGAGACAAAAAGATGCCTAAACAGGTTTTTGAAAATATCTAGTGCCTATGTGCTTCCTCACATATCTAGCAGCTTGAAATTTTACCATTGCATAATATCAAGAAAGAAGCATATTTCTTTCAAAATGGCAGCAAATGACTAACTCTTTTGGCTTTGGACTTTTATTATTTTAAACTGTTACTTGCTAGTAAAACAAAAATATATGGTAGGGAACTCAGAGCTTGAGGCAGGCTTTTCATCCTTTTTAATATTATTTATTTTAGTAAATAAACTTAATGTATTTTATGTTTCCCTTAATACTATTTACAAATCACTCAGGATATCACACTTTTAATCCGTTAATTCCCAGCCTGAAACTAAGTACCTTAAAGAAACCCAGCAAGTAGAAAAAAATATCATATTCTCTACTACCACCCTACTGGAAAGGGCAGCTTACAGTCCACAGTTCCAGTGGTACAGACAAGAGAATACCTAGCAGCAGGATGCTGGTATGTTACCACACCAAAATCTTGAATCTCATTGAAAAAAACTAGTTACAAGGGAGACAGAACAGCACCCTAAGCAAGAATGCCTCTGTTATGTCACTTTAATCCAGGCTGCAACATGGTGGCAAAACTGATTTTGTGTACTTCAGGTATCAATCACCAAATTTAGTATCAGCACTCAGAGTTAGTATGATGTGCCACAGGAGTTCATCTGGGCTGGTACAATACTGAATGGTTGCATTTTTCTAACACAGAACATCAGTTAGACAACAAAATGTCTCTACAACTGGTAGAGAGAATTGCTTTTATTCTGAGAACCAAGTTTAAATTTGCAATGCAGCCCTGGCAAATTTATTATATTCAGACTCACAAGATATATCTATCCATCAAAAAAACCCATATATCTACCTATATCAGAGATTTGCAGCTTGTTTATGGCTTCCTTTCCTCAATCAATGAAACAAAGTTATTACACCAAGCCCCTCAATTACAAACACTCTAAATCTGTTATCGTCCAGAAAGGACTGACTCGGGGACTGAACTGAACACTTATCATCCAGTCTGAACTTCTAGTCACGAGCTAAGCAAACAATCTTACACTGTCTGGCTGATTTTTACTGAACAGGCTTTTCTGCCTTTGCCTTAACAACTGTCGTGATTTAACCCCAGCCAGCAACTAAGCACCACACAGCCGCTCTCTCACTCCCCACCCAGTAAGATGGGGGAGAGAATCAGAAGAGTAAAAGTGAGAAAACTCCTGGGTTGAGATAAAGACAGTTGGATAGGTAAAGCAAAAGCTATGCATGCAAACAAAGCAAAACAAGGAATTCATTCACTGCTTCCCATCGGCAGGCAGGTGTTCAGCCATCTCCAGGAAAGCAGGGTTCCATCACACATAACGGTTACTTGGGAAGACAAATGCCATCACTCCAAATGTCCCCCCCTTCCTTCTTCTTCCCCCAGCTTTATATGCTGAGCATGATGCCATATGGTGTGGGATATCCCTTTGGTGAGCTGGGGTCAGCTGTCCCGGCTGTGTCCCCTCCCAGCTGCTTCTGCACGCCCAGCCTGCTCGCTGGTGGGGTGGGGTGAGAGGCAGAAAAGGCCTTGACTCTGTGTAAGCACTGCTCAGCAATAGCTAAAACATCCCTTTGTTATCAACACTGTTTCCAGCACAAATCCAAATCATAGCCCCATACCAGCTACTATGAAGAAAATTAACTCTATCCCAGCCAAAACCAGCACAACTACAAAATTGCTGCATGTTCATAGCTCCTGGCACCTGACACCAACATACACAAAAAAGTCTCAGTCTTGTGTGAGACCACTAGAGTCAGCAAATACAACCAGATTTATATAACCTAAGTGAATTATTCTCAGCAGATCTTTGCAAAACCACTCCATAACATGGATAGAGAATTTATCAGACTCTAAGCCACCGGTGGGCTAAGAATGACCCTTGGGAGGCTTCTAGAGCATCCTCCAGCATCTTTCTACACAGTGAAGGAGAGAAAAAGCAAACGAATTTGTGGAGGTTGAGGATCACTGAAGCTAAGTCAGCACTGTAGTTTGCAATCTGGGTGGGAACTTTTAATAGATAAAATATTGGGCAACCTCTTTAACAGCAACACTGTGGTGATTTCAGACAACTGTGAACATTTTTTGTCTGAAAAGAACAGAAAATTACATTCAACCTAGCCAAACTAGAACTTACCGACAACTCAGATATAATAAGGATTAACTGTGCATTCAACGGTGCACTGAAGCTAATAGCATGTAAATAATTAGCACCTGTTTCTGGGCTGTATTTCAGAAAGAGAGTCCATTCTGGTTTAGATCCTTTGTAAAAAAATGCCAAATACCAAGGGATTAACTACAGGTAGAACTGCCTGACAAGCTATTTATTACTGTTTTGCTCAGCATTGACACTGTGAAAGGCCACAGTGCACTTGGCATTCGGCACTTGGCAAAGCAGATTGAAATTTTTAACTGTGTACCTACTTTTAATGGTGCTTTATTATCCCTAAAGGAAAAAGACATTCAGCCATTTCCAAAATCCTCTGAGAATCCTACTGTGTTATCCTAAAGGCAATCATCTTCCAGAGGTTAGAACAAAAAAAGTCAAGAAAAAGCTATTAATCTGGTGACAGATTTCTTGATAATTCTGCAATTTCCATTTATAGCAATGTAAAACAATGAGATGTACACATTTCACCATGCACACAATAGCATATACATCACTGATTTTGAGCAAAGACAGTCATTCTTTTTGCCTCTTGTTGCGTTGTTTTAAACTGTAAACTCCTTGGATCAGGACATTCTTGACGGAGCTTGCACAACACCTAGGGTGATGAAACATCACACACAAGAAGCCCTACAATGTTATTGCAATAGTCAGAGGATTCAGAGAACATGCAACAAGAAAATTCAATGGCCAATGCAAGAAGGAACATTTTATCAGTCAAAGAAAAATGCTTATGGATTTACTTTACATTAAGAAAGACATTTCCTTAGTATTACATTACATAACACTAGGCAATGTGTTGAAAAGACTCTAACATGTTTTTCACAAACAGTTGTAATGATAGAAATGAAATTAAGTCATGTGCTATCCTCACTTTATGCTTTCCTTCTGCTTCATCTTAATTCCATCTTCTCTCATTTTGAAGGTAATGAGCCTCTAAAAACACCATTTTTGTTCATGTTGGCAAGCAGCACATTCCAGACAAAGTCGGTACAAATCCAAACTCCCAGATTCTCTGGTGGATGGGACCAACCAAGCCATATTCCGCAGTCCGGCTAATGTCCACAATAATTGGGGTACCACACACAACTTTTTGGTTTTTTTCTTTTTATGGGGCACAAAAATCTAAAAGGAGTTAGCCTGATCAGCATTTCAGAAAGGTCACATCAAGTGACAATTTTTTGTTTGAATCATTAACAGTCTTTCACTGTGAGAAGTTCTGAAAACTTGGGTTTTGACTAGCTGCAAGACAAATTCAGCCTTGGTATACAGCAAAACAGCTTCAGCGACCCCCTTTTTTAAACCAAAGATTGTGGCCCAAGTACATGGCTTGAAACTCTTTGGAAAAAAAGTTGAAGAAAAATTCTCAAATAAGATCCAAATAATCAGGATCCTTTTCTCATTTCCTAAAAGTTTTTAAAAAAATAGTTGTTTCTTGTTTGTTTCAATGGATGAGATAAAATTATCTTTCTTCATTTAGGTTTTCTTTTTTTCCCCTGAGGCACAACACTTTTCTAAGTTGGAGAACAGTTGTACAGACACTCCAGGGCCACAAAAGCAGCCTTTTTCAAAATTGAAATTAATACAAATTGAATTAATAAAAAGTTCATTCCATTTTTGCCAGAAGAGAGCAGTTAAAAGTTACAAAAATGTTCAGTATGTAATACACAGCGTGCAGAACATTCCTCATTAAGTAGTAAAAGCTCTCACTAGGCTGCTGATTCCCTCTGCTCACATTCTGAAGGCAGTGTGCACCCAATTTTGTTCATGTGTGTCGGCATCACATTTCAGACAATGTTGGTACAGATTCTAGCTCCCAGCTTCTCTAGTTGATGGGACCACCAGCCAAGCTCTGTTGCTGAGTCCTACTAATGTTCACAGTAAGTGGATTAGTCATCTAAAACTTGATTTTTAATGAAGCACATAAATCTAAAGTGAGTGTGAGATGCCTGCAGATAACATAGAATCATAGAATCATTAAGGTTGGAAAAGACCTCTAAGATCATCAAGTCCAACCATCAACTAACACCACCATGACTCCTAAACTAGGCCCTGGAGTGCCACGTCTACACCTTTTTTGAACGCCTCCAGGGCTGACAACTCCACCACCTCTCTGGGGAGCCTGTTCCAATGCCTAACCACTCTTTCGGTAAAGAAATCCTTCCTGATGTCCAATCTGTTGGAAGTAGAAAACTTTATGATTCCTATTTTGAATTCAGTGTCTCATGAGGAACTGAATTGCTCAGAGTTTAAAACAATTTCAAAAATGACAACTAATTCTAGGACTGCAAATTGAACAGTCTGTGGATTATCAGAACTTCTGTCTGTCCAATGTCATGCTTTACCTTGCACATAGCTCCTAAAGTGCCTTGAAGAAATTAAGGTCACTTTAAAAATTGTGGCTGCAAATGACCTGACAACAGTCTCGTCGGCCATGTCTGAATTTCACAGTAGGACACCTGGGCAGAGGATGCTGTGGCTCACATCTAACCCACCTGCCCAAGTTTTCTTCCCAACACAAACCCGGACATGGGACTTGTCGTTGTCCTGTGATGGAGCCAGGACCTGACCTCAGTCATTCTAAGGTTTATCAGCTTAGACATAGCACAAACTAGTACAGCAACAGAGCTAGAAATTGATCCTCACACTCAGGTGTGTTATTTGTATTCATAAAATCAGACTCATACTACTCCATATTCAAGATATCCTTTGTCTGCCCATCCCTCACCCTTAAAACAGGCTATTTCCACACATTATTTAGTATTCCAAGATGGACAGGTCATAGTCAGTGAAGAGGTTAATGCACAGTTAATTGTTGGTACTCACAGTCACCCTCACTTCTTGTTTCATAGTTAAGTTCTGAATAAAATCTCCCACAATATTTCAGTATTTTCCCAGAAAGAGTCTGTATCCTGTCTGGATACAACTTGTTCTGGGGTTGGATCTCAACACCTCCTCCTTCAACTCCTCTCACTGTGTAATGTGTATTTTCTATCGTGAGTATTCAACAGCAGCTTTTAAGGTTCAGTTAGTTAATTTGAGTTTTATTCCAGGACTTAGAAGGCTTGCCCTTGACACACTTGACTACAGAAAAAGAAAACTACTGAATATTTAATAAGCCCTTGGAAATACAACATTTAATATTCTCTAATGCAGGTACAGAATTGCCTTTAAAGAAAAAAAGATGACAATGTTACTTTAAATAAATATCTTCACAGGCACATTATGAGACTTGATACATGCATGTTGCTGGAATTTAAAACAACTTTAAAAAACCAATAATCCTCCCCACCACACTTAGCAGGCTGAAAAGGCAGCTATAGAGAGACCGTCACAGAAAAGAGATTGTGTTTTATTTCTTAAAGAAACCAGCTTTGACGTCTTGCTCACTACTGAAACCAAAATCCTGCTTGCATTACAAAAGATGAGAGTTTACTGAACGACTTAACTTTTCCTGACCAAAACAAGATTAGGGGAGTTTCCACAGTCATGAGTTCTTTGCTTTCCCACCAGATCATTCATGCTGAACAGAACCCTCAAAACAGAGTAACTTTTCTGTTGGATAACAAAATACTTAAAAGAAAAGCAGTATTTTTTTTAATATCATACTCATTTTGAAAAATCAAAAATAAATTTCCACACTTTGGAGATTTAAAAATTATTTCCAGTAACGTCTGTTCACATCTATTTATTTAAGCCTCATCTTTTCATAGTTCAGAATTTGATACAAATTATTTGAAAAAATAACTGACTCAGTTTCTTCCTCTGTACTGGGTCTGGCTGAGGGGGAGTTGGTTTTCCTCAAAACCACCACATCCTCCTACTAACCCTCTGACCACAAGAAGTAACCTAAGCTATGCATTAAACGCATCCAATCTCATTGACTGCAAAAATTTAGTCAGATATATTCATTACAAAACTGTATTTTACAATTTTTCTTCATATGTACTCCAAGATCCGCTGATCAACACTATTTCTTAGAATAAGACAGTTATAAGTGGTTATGCCAAAACTAAATACTCCCATCATAAACATTATCATTTGATAGTGACTTTTTTTTTCTCTCAATGCTCAGGAAAAAAAAGTCTTTGTTCCTGTAGATCTTCCATATATTTGTCCTGTAATATTCTCCACATGCCTTTTTTATTCTTCCAGGAATTCAAACCCCCAGTTACTTTGTGGAATTCCCCTAGTTCTGTAGGAGTGAGACCCAGTCAAACAGGGAACAAAGCCAATGTCACGCACTGTTTCCAATCAGCCACAACTAGCTTGCGATGCTGATTTTTTAATCTAGTTTTATAGCTGCTTAGTCATATAAAGTCTTAAAAAAAAATCCCATAAAAATTCCAATAAATTTGAGGGATTTGGGTGTTCAATGAAAATATGACTTGACTATGGATGTTACTTAAGCAGAAAAAGAAACTGCATTTGTAAAGTACATGGCATGCTTCACTCGAATGAGTAGCAACTGACATTGGAATGAAATCACAGAGTTAGATATCACTTCCAGCTTTAAAAAGAGTTGTCTCTGGGTTTAGATTTGACGGATTGTCCTCATTTCTGATTTTAACATGATAGATTTTTTCCCTCTGTTTAGTTTCATCTGGCTACCAGGAGACTGCTAAAATCATAATGTGATTTCACAATGAGGTCTTGTGATGACCTTACCTCTCTGTATGGTTTAATGTTCTGTGGGGTGAAATTTAAATATTAACGTTCATTTTACACAAACGCAAATATCTCAGCAAACGGATCATCAGTTTCTTCATGACTCTATTTCTCAAAGTTGCTATTCTTTCTTAGCTATAAGCTCCCCTTGGACAATTATCATTTCATTAAAAAAAAAGGAAAAGTCACATATGGTTTTATGGTTTTATGCATTTTCAGTGCATTGCATCTGGGTATACTGAGTAAGAAAACAAATACCATGAGTAGCTACTAACCAAACTACTGGCATTTAAAATATAAACTCAAGGCAAATATACTATCAGTTTGCTTCGTCACTCATAAGTCATAATCTCTCCCATTATCACTCTCCAAAGATTAAGGAATGGATACAGACACAGCATTTTAAATAAATCTTCGAGGGAAAACCAAAAACATGATACATGAAGTATCAGGCACCAAGACCAATTTAATGTCTCTAAAAATCTGTAACTCATTCTCTTTCTCAGGGATAAGGTGGAATGTCAGCTTTAAACTGTTTTTTAAATATCTACATAAAGATTTAACAGCCTAAACTTAGCATCCTAATTGGGAAACTCCGGCCATTATAATTTCTCAACCAACATCAAGCCACAGTTGGTAGAGTTCTTGCCAATATTTTTGTCTTCATCCTGTAAAAGATAAGTCTACTCTTTTCAAATTCCCAGTACAGTTCTTCCTCATTGGTACTCTCTCCTGCTAACATTATTTGGCATTCTCAATTTAATGGTTAACATTCTGCTGCTACAATGCTACGCATAGTCATATTTGAATGAAAAAATCTATGTATCAATACACTTTTATTGATATACTGTTTAAGAAGAGCTTATAAGTAATATGCTATGCATAGATTTATAGTGCGGGAGTATTTACAGCTCAGACTGGCTACCATCTGTACGTAGTAATGGGAACACAAATGTTCTCTCACTTGCTCATTCTTTCCCATTTGTTATAGTTTCACAAAACAGTTGTCTTTCATTACCAGCTGGAGTACAAATAAAAAGGTTATGAATGCCTCTTTTTGTATTCAGAAATCCAGGTCCACAATTAAGTCATTCTAACTCAGCTGTCAGGTAAATCAGCAGTCTGACACCAGTTTGACCCAGCTACATATCTGACTCAACAAATCTTAGGCATATGTACATTTTAAAGCAGATCATAAAGAAAACCAGAGTTACAAATTATGCTGTATTTTAATTGCATTTAAGTGCCATATATTTTCCCAAAGGATTCAAAACTGATTTACAAACCTACCCTGATATAGACACATGTTCTGCTGCTCAGCGTGGAAAACTTTGTCTCTGCTGGGCAACTGGAAAGAAGATGTTGCAATCTGTTTCAGTGGCGGGGCCACACGTCACACAGCGGGAGTCCCCGGGACAGGACTGATCTGCTGCCCAGGACATTCCCTTGTACTCCATCCCTGGTTGCCTCATGTCCAAGAAAATTACTGATTTCCTAAATGACCAGTGCCGTTTCCCACTAGGCACAACAAAATCATCTAACTCTGTTGGCCCATTGAGCAGCTAAGTCAAACATGTCACTCTGACACACAACATATATCCCACTGCCTGTTTTTTCCTCCTGAAGACTCAGTAGAACTGCTTGAAAAGCAATTATGCTGCCTCCAGAAGCTTTCTTTTCCCATCCACTTGAATTTATCAAGCTTGTTTCACTTGTGATCTTTCTGAGCTGTGACTATCGCAGCAATGTTTTAGGTTTTACAGCCAGCTGTGCTGATTTTTTTAACTAGACTTGGCATTTATATTTTAGCAATCATTCTTTAAAAAGGCAACAGCTAGGTTCACTTTGACCTTGCTTTACTGAAAATGTCTGCATGGTTACGTGGCCTGATAAGCAAACCACTGCCACTCGTTCATTAAACATTGCTATAAATCTATGCACTCAAACAGGCAAAATATTTCTAGCGGCTGCAAAAATGCAGTGGATGTTCTTCCCGGAGTCAAGGCAAAGGTGAGAAAAAGAGGAATTCTCAGTCCATATTCTGGGTCTCGTTTCAGACATTCAGAGGCTTCTTATTACTGAAAGAGCATCTTCCAGAAAGAAGCTAAAATTCTCTGAAGGGCTGAAGAAGGCAGATTTTGAAGGACCCATGTCAGCCAATCCCAAATTTACATGCTGAGTAGAATTAGCCTCTCTGTATGCTTTGTTTCCCTTCCCTAGACTACCCGCTGTTCACACCATTACAGCAGAGTTTAGGCTCTGGGACCTGGCAATGTGAAATACTACACAGGCAGTATCTTTCTTTCTGCCCTTGATTTATCATGAAAAGGTTTCGTTTGGCTCAGTGGGTCAAAACTGGAAAAAAAAATCTTCAGTATAATACCATTTATTATTAGTAGACTTTCACACCCATGCAGACAAATGGAGAAAACAGAGAAATTCTTAAGAAGATGAATTCATGAAAATTCTACTATAATGTAGTTTGTCTAGTACATAAATCTCATGTCCATTAAAAATACAGAAACATTTTCAGCCCTATCATCTATGTCTCACTTAAGCACTCAGGCTCATTTATGTCTACTTTTTCTCTCACTCAAAACAAGTCTGATGGCCTAATTTAAAATTACACTTGGGCGAATTTAGACAACTTTAAGATTTTGAGGCTTGACATCCATTAAGATTTGTAAGAGAGCCCATCTTAGCTTTCACCAGAGAAGCCTTATAACCAAACCATGTAACCTTTTTTTGCCATCCCAAATCAAATCAAAACACACTGGAATTATTTACAAGTTTTCCAGGACTATGCCTTTCCTGTACAACATAAGAAGACTTCTACTGCAAGTGCTGGAATAGAAGTTACCAAACTACTTCTTAAAAATTGAAGGGACGGAGCCATTTCCAAGATACTCAGAAGTTTATGCAGAGCCTTCAAACAGCTGATTACCAGGTCTCTTTTGACTGAAAGCTCTTTCTTCCTTATACTAATTAAGCAACATCGGTTTAATTTTTCAAACCTACACCACAGTAATACAATACACTTGATATTAACTGGTACTCTTGTTTCATAATTGCAAATTAGTTACGGGAAAGCAAAAACATAATGAATAGGCTACCTAGACTATGTCATTGCCTAAATCTTAGTTGCTTGGTATGGCAGTCTTAATGATGAGCTTCCAATGCAGCAGGTTTTGTGGAGTAATCTAGATTTAATAAAAGCAAACAATGAGCCCAGAAACATCAACCTATGGCTTCTTCGGGAACTGTCACAGTTGCAATCCAGTAGACAAAACTCCTCTGCCATTTGCACTAGCAGGGTAGCCAACAACAGGAGTAGTTTAACTGACTTCATGGTACAGCACACAGTGCCAAGACTTAGCAGTCTCAAGCTCCCTGGTTCTGACATGAAAAGCCTCTAGAGAGTACAGATTTTTTTTCCCCATATGTCCATAGCTTGCTCCTTTCTGCATTTTGACTCCAGTGTGCCCCTGCCCTGGTATTGTCTCTTCCCTGTCCTTCACTCCCTTTCTCAACCCCAGCTCTACTCCTCGGGTTTACAGTTGGATCCCAGACTCTCCTTCTCCCTTCTTCTGAGCAAATTGTTCTTACCTTATTTGTATATCCATGTCCTGTATCTCCAATCACTCCTTATTTTCATACACAGCTCTCTCTCCAGAGCTGATGCACCTCCCCTCTTCCAGGGTCCTCCTCCAGCCTCAGCCTTCACTTCACATGCGACCCTGGCTCTTTGTCCCAGGCTGTTTGCCCAGCCAACCTTGTTTTCCTCCTAGTCTCAATCTCTGTATCTCTCTACTTCCCTCCACATTTCTGGAGGATCTTCAAGCCCTTCTTCTCTGACATAGATCACAACCACCTTCCTGTTCCCCTTCTCCACAAGCAACTTCATTTTCCTTCTGCTCCAGCACTGATACCACCCCATGGTCTCCTGGCCCAGCCACTCTCAGGTATCTTCTGTTTCCACTCACAACCTCATCAGGATTTCTATGCCGGTATACTCTCCCTGTGTGGTTTCTGTGATTTTCATATTCGAATCTGAAGGGCACACATGCCTGCAAACTCATCTGCTTTTTTCCAACCGAATTACTGGTCTAATGAAAGATATTATTTCTTCCTCCAAACCTGGCCTCACTTTGAGGCTGAAGGCTTCCTCCCCCACATCATCTAGAAGCCAGGAAAGTGGAAGGGAGCACAGGATAAATGCTGACCTTAATTAAACAAATCTACCATCTAATAAAATTAAAACGGTTCCTCTTCAGAGGAAGATTTATGCCTTTCTATAATCAAGTCACTGGATAGTCTATAAAATAAAAACAGTATCTCAGCTTTAACCTTTTCCTAGGCCAGACAAGACAGTGTCCTTGGAATTCCTCCATGATCTCACAGGAGCCTCTGAAAAGTCTTTTAAGATTTAAAAAAACCCAAACCTTTGAGATACCTAAATTGATGAACTCTGTACCCTAACACCCTGGTACAGCTGAAAGAGTGAGGCACTTGGAGAAGAGTTTGAGGTCAGAAAGGCGTTTTTATGAGAGGGGGAAGGGTAAGGCTGTTCAAGCTCCTGTGCATGATGTATGTGAGTATGTTTCAAGCTCACAACACAATCACATAGATCAAAGCTAAATTTAGAGACAGTGAATTATTCATTGCAACAGTAGTCAGCTAGGCTTATCCAGACTCTCAGGAACTGAGCACATCACCCCAGACAACACTAGTTCATACATACATGTTGTTTTTTCAGATCTATCTTTTGCCTCCGTGGTGCAAAAAAATTGCATTGGTCAACCAGTTGCCCAGAATCTTGTTGAAGGTTTTCCTAAAGATAGGTAAAAAACTATATGTAGGTTACTTGCAGTTTTTAATACTTTAAAATTCCATTTACCCCTGTCTCCAGGGATGCAGAAGTGACAGTTCAATTGAACTGAGAAAGGGAATGTAAGATCGAGAAAAGCCACCAGTATGACAACTGTGATGTTCAGATTTCATTCCTGCCCTGTTCAAAGCAGACACTTGAACTGAGATGAAAGATAGTTCAAGTCTCTCCTCTAGATCCTGGGAGAAGCATATTTAAGCATTTGAAAAAGATTACACAAGTTTATAAGAGGGATTATATGACACTGGGCCTGTGATAACAGAGAATTGGACTCAAAGACCCAAGAGGCTCCTCCAGCCCTCTGTCCCCATGAATATTTCCAAATCCAATTTACACATTTATTTAATACATAGATTATGTTCTAAGCTATTGCCATTGCAAGCGTTAGCACTGAAGCCACATACTGCACCATTTCAAATGTAGTCCTATTATTTAATAGCATCTGCATTGCCAACATTATTTAGCTTAAACATTCTCTTAGAGCTTTATCACCAGTTTGCCCTAGGGACTGACACTAATCCTTGTACTCAGGGCTGGACTAATTAGCACAATGACAAATACCAGTGACGTTGTGCACAGACCATCATCCTGCTGAAGATTTCTTTATCCAAGAGCTTGTTATTGATGAGAGGGAGCTTGCTAGCAGCAGGGGGGAACCGTACAGGACCTGCCTTGTGACCTCAGGAGAACCCAGGAACGAATTCCTGTGTCAAACCTGCCAATCCACCATCGCATGTATTTCTTCAGACCCAGGTGCTGAGATGGACAAGAGCATTCATCCCTATCCAGCAGGCTTCAGAAGCAGCCTTCCAACTTACCAGGGAAAGCTACTGTCTTGTCTGCTGCACTGTTGTTTTTTATGACAGCTCTTGTCTCTTTCAGCGACAGATAGCCTCTTTCAGAGGTATAACAGTTATTCAGAAAATAAATATCTTTACCCTTTTCCTTGTGTTTCAAAGTCCTTTATTTATTTTTTCACTTACATTAATAGCTTACTTATGAAAAATCAGTAGTAGAATAGTCACAGTGGACCCATTCCAGGATCTTTTTGATTAAATTCTCCACACAAAGGGGCATGGGCAGAAATATAAACTTAGTATAAACATTTGGATGTCCTGCATGGCTAAAATTCATCTGCAGTAAAGCAGCCAGCAATATCAATACTTATCATTTGTGCATCAGAGTCAACATGCTATTGAGTTGGCTGGGGCAGATCTTTCTCTGTGCAACTAGGATTTCAGGCTACATTAAGGAAAATAACTCTGCAGTGGTTATAATTTGGGCTGATATCTTTACAACAATCCTCACAGCAATGAAAGGCAATGCTTGTAGCATGCAGTGGAAACTTTGCATTAAGGGAATACAATTCTCTAGAGAGAGTTTCTGTGGTGAAGACCTGAGTTAGGAAATCACGCAGTAAACGGGGTCCTTGACGTGACTTGAGATCCTGCTGATGATTACGCACAAAGCAGGAACACTGGGAGAATGAGTTGCCACCGCTGCCACTACCAGGCAGATTATGCTCACTAGAGACTGTGAATGTAATCTGCATAAGGAGCGGCACGCAATGCTGCATGGAGGCACATTTCGCAGTTTCCATTTCCAGTTTAAGGTCTACATGGGATATTTATTTGCTGGCACATTCCTTTCAAGACTGGTTATGTCTGCCTGCGTACTTCTCTTAAATAAGGAGCAGGTTACTTGTACATGGAATTACAAGTGTTGTCGCTGCTGAAATATGCACGGGACATGCCAGCAGAGGCCGGTCACTGGTGGTGTTTATGAAGGAGCAAACTGGGCTTTGGGGAACTCTGTGTTTTTTATTTAGGGCTTTGCGGTCCTGATTTGAAGGGTAATAAATTCTCTTTGTTTACATATCACTGACAGTCATACAACATCTTGACAAAATGATGCATGCCAAGAAAAACAACTTTATTTAACAGCATACAAGCAGAGAAGTCTAGTGGCAGGCTCAGCCTTCGTTTTCACCTCGTTTCTTCAGCTCTTTTTCATCAGTTCACCTACTCACTCTTCTCTTACCATTCTGCAGTTCAAGATGTAGAATATGAAGATAAGCCATTTCATCATGAATTTTCCAGATGGTTTGCTTCTTCAGGATTTGAATGAAAGCCCATTTCCCTGGTGTCTAATGAAATTTGCCCTGGTAACTCTTGGGGAAACTGAAAACAAAACCAAAAAATTAGCAGGTTTACAGCCTCCTAATTCCTAACAAAAACAGTTACTCACAAACAATTCTTAACCGATAAGACTCTATCCCTCAAGATGTTCAGAACTATAATAAATGCATTAAAACATCAACCTTTATTCAAATACAGGTTGGTGGGGTGGGGTTTTTTTAGGGGCAGGGTTTTTGGACCGAAGTTACTAGGAGAGATGATGTTCACTAAAATAGTCTAATATAAAGTTATCACTTGCAGTGTGCAGGATTACTTTGCCAAGCAAGAGCAGAGACACATTGAGAGAGTGTATGTGACAAACTTGGAAGACTGGGGGAAAGAGAAGCAAACTTAAATGCACCAGAGGGTTCTTTCTGGTTTGCAGCACACAGCAGAGAGACGTCCTCTTTCTGCTCCGTTTTAGGAATAAAAGGCTGCTTCTTCCTTTACTAAAGGATATGCTATAATGTAAATGTTATCCCACTCAGGTATTTCCCCTGCCCTCAAAACACGAACAGCTCATTCATGAGCAGGGTTTACCATATATGCTATGTTTATAAACATGTTTATAATATATGCTATTTCCAGTTCAAATACAGATTGCTTCTACATCATCATGTTTGACCTGCAGTTTTATAACAGGCACCTTTGGTGCATGTCTCTCAGTGCAATTATGAGTTTGGTCCCTAGGGAGAGACAGGGAGTGACTGGTGTCAGATGAGCGTGACGCAGGACTCACACCAGGTACAAAGGTTGAGAGCAGCACGTCCACCCAACAAATGGAAGAATGTTGCTACAGAGGGGATTTTTAGCATTGCAAGAAACTTCAGCCATCTTATTTCACAACAGCGGTAGTGACTACCGTCTGCAAAGCCAGTCCCCCTCTGCTCTAGAAGAAAACAATGAAAAGCGATGTTACTTATTACATTAAAATTAATAATAAACTCACCTGTACAGAATATTTTTCATCCACCCAGCTCAAGTACTCCAGAATGATCTGTGATACCATCTGTACTGTGTGGGCTGGGATTTTGGATCCCAGGTGCCTCCAGTGCTTCCTGATCCTGAGCTCAATTCCACCTCACCATGGCAAGGGCAGGCAGCTCCCAGGCCACAACACTGCTCCAGATGTCTCAGTGTCAAAAAAAGGACTATTCCTAGCTTCCTTGTACACAACTGAAATGAAAATAATTGAAGTTCAGGTAGAAATAACCTGTCTTCCACACATCTGAGGGAGGCTGGTTGCTTCCCAGACCTTCAGACCTCTCATTTCTCTGTTGTTGTTAGATGAAATGAAAAATTCCTACACAGTGAATGACATCCAGTTATAAGTTAGGGTGTTTGGGTAAGCCCGTTGTGCTTTGGTTTGCTTTTTTCTCTTGGTCTAAATATGCCTATTTGCACCTGCTTCATTCATGTGAAGTTGAACCCTCGATGCCAGGGCACGCTTTCTGAACTGGTACCACATACAGCGGTACACAAAAGCAGTGCCCAATAACAGCCGTTAGCAGCTCCAGCACATTTGCACATTACTGAGAGCATTTGGAAGGTCTGCATGGTGCATGGCACTTCCATTGGCAAATTCTTGTGTGGAGGCAAAACTCCCGTCTCAGGCCATATGACAGATGCCCTCCAAACCTACACACTTGCATATGAATAACACATTTCTAATAATATCATCCTTTATGCTCAATGTGGACATTGATATTTTACCCTGTTTATCCAAGATAGTCTTAATACATGAATATGGCACTTATATCTTTTAAAACTCTGTGGCAGTGGATCTTCCAAGAACACTGAAAACTGTCAAACTTCTTCATCCTGTAAGTCTCAATATATTTTTTGGGTGGGAGGACATAAAGAGGTATTATACAACCTCTGGAAATGTTCCAGTTTGAAAAATCATATTGTCTGGTCAACTCCCTTAGTTCTAGCACATCATTTGCATGCTGCTACTTTAATTTCTAAAATAACACAATCCAAAGAGTGAAAAGCTGCAGTTATTCACAGAAAAAATGTTCGTGAAATTTTCATTAGGAATTCCGGTCTCTCCAGGAGAGAATTTAATTTCTGCTCTCCTCTCTCCCTCCCACAAAAGAGGTTTCCCACCAAAACAGCCAGTAGCTGGGGTTTAGGTTGCTCACAGGGGAGGTGAAAGGCCATGTTAAAGTCTCTAAGGAGTCAATGCATGCTCCAAACTACAGCCTTGGACTCATGTGGAGTCCACCTTTCCTCAGCTTCCAAAGGCTTATGCAACAGACTGCAAACCCCCATAATTTCATGAAAAAAAATTTTTGTTTTCCAGTCAGCCATAACCATGATTTTATCCCAGTTCCTACTGGGTAAGATTTTCTAACTGAAACACCCCAACATACTCTGTCTCTCTTTCTTTTCCTCTCTATCTCTTCTTTCTGCATCAAGCGCCATCTGAAGTGACAGACAGGCAGACAATGCACCAGCCTTTTCCAATCCTACTGGGAAACGCACTTGAAAGAAAAGTATCAAAACCATCCAAAACCACACACAAAATATAATGGCATGCAATTAATTAACCTGTCAAGAGAGAAGCAGACATTATTGTTCTGATGAGCTTTTTAGATTGTGGGTTGCTTCCTCTTGCCAGGTGCAGCTGCAGTGATAGCGGTGGGGGGGAGCTCACAAAAATACTATACTGCCAACCCAGAGCAAAAACTGGCCTCCAGACAAATGGTCTGGCCACGCACTCACCGAATACGAGCTTCTCTCCAGAAGAAATCAGACACAGAATGAGACAAAGCAAGGGTGGGGGGTTTTTTCCCATTTTGCACAGCTGGCACCAATATTATTTCTATAATTAAAAAAAAAACCAACAATAACAATAAAGTGTGGTTGGAGCTCAACCAAAGCCAAATATATGGAGCTTTTCAGGCTCAAACCTGTGCAATACTGAGCACATCCTGCAGTGGGAACTGGGGATATTTGATAGAGGGAGAGATAAGCAGAACATAGGACTGATCCAGTGAGGGCTGTTTGCCCAGGCTCCCTGTAAGAAACATATGAATGTGGGAATCTGACAAAGCTCTTTAGCTTTATGTAAAACAAAACCAGTAGAAATCTCAGTTTGTACACACTGTTTCATCTGACACTCTTGGGCTTTTATCTCCATTTCTGTATGGGATTTATAGCAAACTTTATATTAGTGCTTTCAGAGCTCATGCCTGGCTGTCATAGCTTTCTGGAAATTTTTTCACTTGATTAACGTTCATCTACTGTTTCTTTGATTATATAATGTCCTAGTGCAGCTCTTACAGTTACCCACACTGCCAGTTACAGCTTTCTTTTTTAGCCCAATCTTTAAAAATTTTCTGGGATTCAGAAAATTCTATACGTTACATGGGGTTAAATCACTACCAAGACTTAAAGGGCTTGTTGAACGATTGCCATTACACAAGTTTCCTTATTCTGGGGCCTTTCTTGTTTGGAAGTTCTTTGTAGTTTATTCATAAGGTAAGTGAGTAGGAAACAGATAATCCTTCAGGTACAGATAATTACAATGCCAGGATGGGAGGTTCTCCGAAATAAAAAATAGTTATTTATGTATTATTCACTTTTGTTTCAGATTTCAGCCATGAAATTTCAGCTGAATCTCAACAAGCATCCTGGTGAACAGATACACATTATAGCCTGGGAACATATCCTAAAAGCTAGGTTCTGAAATTATGGATAGCGACAAGTTGGGAAGCAAGAAATATTGTTTCTCTTAGAAGACTACCAATATGGAACAGGTTTTGAGAGTACTTCTGTAAAAAAACAGGGTTATGGACACTTATGTCCCCAAGGGAAGTATGTGTCAGGCCGGCCGAGATGGAGTTTTGCTCACTGAGTATAGATAGGTCTATGTTTAAAAGATAAAGAAAGTTTTATTCCCCATGTCGCTGGTAGGGATTTCAGTAAACATTTTGACTACTAGCACGCTATCAAGTGATATAAATGCTTCAGATATGAAGTGATGAGTGTGAAGACCTAAGTTTCACAGCTTCATATTCATTAACAGTTTATTTCAAATATATGAAAAATGATGCTGGATATCACCAGAAAAAGTACTCAAATGTCTATTATTAAATCCCTTTTTATCTCCTACCAGCTAATGATCCAAATACTCAGATGTTAGAAACTGCAGATGAAGAAAGCTGGGAAAGTTTCTGTGCATTTGTAGATAGACCTGTGCCCACCCTAGAAGGACTGACTGCTGGTATATTACATTAGTCATTGTCACAAATCCATGACCGCATCGGAGAACCAGAACAGGAAAATAGAAAGTCACTACCTGTACTGGTTGAGTTAAAGTCTTTTTCTTATTTTATTTTACTTATCTGATAATAGTACTATGTGAAGACACGACTATATTTGTTTTCTGCAGTTCTGTGTTATTGAAATATGCACATTGCAAGAAGCTAAAAAGGCCACAACGTGACATTACCATAACTAACTGGTTTTACACACGAGGTTCTTGCGCTTTCCAAGGAAAGAATTTAGGCTAGGTGGAAAACTTCCCTTATGAAAGCAAAATGAGCCAAAATTCTGTGTAAATAGAGCCAGATATTAAAATATGTTGGATTTTTTTTTGGCTGCAGAAATGACAATGCATAAAATTGGCTCATGTAAGATATGGTCATATAAGATTTACGTACACCAACACATGCACGTGGAGATCAGAAGTAGCCCATTTGAAAATTTAGGCCCATGAAAGATAATAGAAGGCAATAAGGCAAGCCACATGCCAGAGCAAAAGAAGAACATTTATCAGTTGAATGTGCATTTACAAGGCACGCTAGGGAGGCAGTAGGCCATTAGATAATACTTAGTGTGGTACACATGCACCCATCTATGTGATAGAGCAGCAACAGCCTGCACAGGCAAAGACATCTTTCCCTCTTTTCATTCAGATTCAGGCTGCCTGCAATGCTAGCTGGTATCAGTGACACTCTTCCAAAAATATAAGCTGATTCAGGCTTGTGCTCCTTCAGTGGCTGATCATCACCACGTAAGACCTGATTATGAAGGCAGCTGCACTGGTGTAATAACAGAATAACTTAGTATGACGCAATGGAGTTTCATGCTGTTAGAATTGAGACCAGAAACAAACCCAATGTCATAGAACTGGGGAAATGGGAGAGTAAGCCAAAAAAAGTAACCTAGCCTGGCAATGTCAGACCATTTAAGACGGTGACTGTGCAATTCTTTTGAAGTCAATGTGATGACACGGGGGTTTCAATGGGGCCCATGCTTAAGAATCTTGCTGACCCAGGAATAAACACATTGATTTTGGTAATGTGATGCTGACTCTGTGTCCCCTGCGTGTGTGTAAGCTCACTCAATGTGCACGGACTGCTGCTGTATTGCTCTGCAGCTACTAGGTGTAGTAAATTTATAAAGAAGCAATAAAACATACCCTGAAATGCATTGTTACACGATCCAGGATTTGGCTCGTGACAGGGACCTTAAGATCTTTCTTTTATTCAAAGTAAATCTGGAAAGGCTCATGTAATTTAGAAGTGCCCAACAAATGTGTTCAGTGAAGGCTCGTAAGATATGTATACATGCAGCAAGATGCTGGTCTATGAATCATTAATTAATATTCTCTTACGTGCTTACCTCAGAAGTAAGCTTGATATTAAGTTCAAAATGGTAACAGTGTATGTGAGAAAGCTCCATTTCTCCCCTGTCCCTGCTAAATTTCTCGACAAAGCTATTGGCATGACAGAAGTTATTAAACTAAATCTGTATTATATATATGCATCAAGTCATTGGAAACTCTTCATATACCAAACCAGCCAAACTGAAAGTACTCAGTTGTCACTGTAAACCAGGCACACGTGGACAGGTTGGTGTAACAGAGAAGGTCAGTAAAATAAAACTTACCCAGTTCTCCCCAAGGCACTTCTAAGACTATAACACCACCATTTTTAAGATTACCAGCTGGAATGACTTATAGGAGACTGCAAACAGTTGATGCTATTTGCAAACTTTAGTTTCATAAAGGGATTCCTAATTTCTAAGAATAGTACTAATAATTACACCAAATAATGTAGCTGAGTACAAAAGAAAAAAGTAAGCACGGCCTTATTCAACCCCTGGTAATATTCTTATCCTAGATGCAACCCAAGTCAATGAAATGCCAGCAGAAATGCTTTGAATTAATGGCATTCATCTGATTAGAAGATTCATTTTGATCTTCAGCATGAGTTTACTCTAAACCTCAGGCTAGATTTGAGATCTGCTTATCGTATG
>WAAD01042364.1:610-26068 GCA_013389945.1 Fregata magnificens
TTTGTTTCTGAATTATGGGTAAGTGAAATGCTCTAAAAATGTCTTCAGCAAACTGATAAATAGGCAAAACAATATTAAAGACTTATCTTTACATGTGCTCAGGAAGTAGGCTATCAAGCTGAATTCCCACTGCCTCTGCCCTTAGAAGATTCACGTTATAAAGCTAAAGGGTGTAGAAATCACCCTTACACTCATACAAGTAATGTAAATTAAATTTGCTACATCTTACTGTCCCATAGTTTTATTTGCTATGTTCCATCACCTTTAATCAAAACAATTGGTTAAGTTTAAATATAATCAGTGGCGATTCCCAGACAGATTTTTAGAGCCCAAAGAACACTATGGAACCGATTGAGAGACAATATGTCATTTGTGTCTGAAAAAATCCTGAACTCCTTGATGCTTCTTTTGTAGTCTGGAGAAGGAAGCATGGTTTCAGCTTTTTTTGGCTATTAAAGGGATAAAAGGCTGCACATGCATATAAAAAAAATAGGCATTCTAGCTACTTTTCAGTAATTGGCAGGCCAAGTGCAGTGCGACAGCTGCTGCAGGTAATTTTTTCCTTTAGAAAATGGAGTGGGGTGTAGGAGTTGGTGAGTATAATTTAGACAGAAATCCTGTTCAGTGCTGAAGGAAGGCACACTGTAATTTTGTAGACTGCAGGTAGTTTCACCTGCTTTTGTGAGCATGAAGCAATGACTTCTCTTATTTTTGCAAAGAATGAGCAAATCCTCCTTAAAGAAAAGAACATCTTGGGTAACAGAGATTTTATTAGGCAATTTTTATCACAGCCATGCACTGAGCCCTTTACTTGGCCTATATTAGAGCAGTCTTATGCCTGCTCTAACTTGTGCAAGTTGTTAAATACTCCTTGGAGATAAGAGTCATTGGGATTTTCTGGATTGGAGGAAACCTTAGCCATTTTTACTTTCCTCTGATTGTATACTACTCCACCCTATAACACTGATGAGCCTCTTGTGCCTGGTTATGTTGACTGTAGGACCTTTTATGTCAGTTGTACAAAGTTGTCACACTGCAACCCCAAATTGGGGCTATTTCACTGAGATAATCTGCGATAATTGACAGAACACCTGTTTGTTCTCACTAGAGTCAATAGTTGCATAAGGTTCCAATTACTTCAGAATTTGGCCCCAAGTTTCTGGGAAAACGGTGAGTATTTGCATATAAACTGCTGTGCATTTGTTCATGGGCCATGTACCTGAAGTACGTTGAAATGTGTTTTTCTTGAAAATCACATTGGAAAGTTTCGATGACTCCTTTTTTGACCGTTGCATGCTGGAGAGACCTGTGAGTGAGAGACAGTGGAGGAGGCCAGCAAAGAGAACTACGATGAGGTTTCCTTGGAGAATGGATGATGCATCCGCTTTGGCTCTGCACTACTCGAGGGATCATGATTAAAAGTTGCTTGGGGAAGCTTGTTACTGTTTTAAAGTTGCCAGTTCCGTGGGTTTCCTGTGGAATTGGACTAGTTTTTAGCAACAGCTGCGGTTAATTTTCAGGAGCCAGGGATAGCCATTTTGGGGGCTTTTTTTAATGCTAACGGAGATTCTTGGCTGTCTGGTTGATGCGGTGGTTTCCATTGTAAATTTTGATTATGTCTCTGAGAGCTGATTAGAGGTTGTGAGCCAGGACTGTGCATCACTGAGCCAGTGCTTGACTCCTCTGTCATGGACACTGGAAGCTCTTCAAGGACAGTGTTTCAAAAGTGCCAGTGACAAGCATAGATGATTGTCTGAAGTAGTGAGGGATTTTATGAAGTCCTCTAGCCAGTTAGTACAGCCCCACTGAAATAAAGTGGGACTTTAATTCTTAGCTTGCTTACAAGTGCTACTAGCAAAAGGGGGGTAACTTTAGAACCCCAGGTTCTAAAGGCATAAAAGCATTTACCACTCCAGGTAAGAGGCCTCACCACTAACAGAAGAAGACAATTAACCATACTAAAAATTTAGGTGCAGTCTTGTTCAGAATTGTTAGTCATCTGGGTGTAAGAACTATTCTGATACAACAGTGTGTGTATGGTGAATTTTTTGTCTTTCTAATATTTTTTTCTTTTCTCAGCTAGGCTGAGGAGCTGGTCTCTTTTGGTCTCAGTCCATAATGAACACCGAGAAGCAGTCCCCAACTGAACTTAAGAGTAGAGTTCACCATGAGTCTTCTTATTTACTGATGGGAAATAATGTTAAGACCATGTTGTGGGTAAGAAATTAGTGGATGGTGGCCGCCTTTACGAGGATGGTGGGAAAAAAAAATTATAGTTGAATCCAGGAGGGTTTAGATATTGATGAAAATGCAGAGGAGGCAAAGAGGAAGACTAGACTTGTTCTTTGTTGAACTGGCAGATACAGTGGACTCTTTCTACAATAGAGAGAAAATAATATGGCAGGACCAGATAAAGGAATCGGGTCTGTAAATTGCTGTTCTCTTCTTGTGGTCAGCAGTAGTGTTTCCAAGTGTAGGCTTAGTGAGAAGACAAGAGAAGGTGGACTAACATTCAGCATTTCCTAAATGTGACTGTTGAGTAGCAGCAACAACAGTAACCACAGCTATAAATACCTGTCTCCAAACTTGCCCTGTACAGATCATTTGGTTCTGGGGAATATAAGAACATTTCTGCATGCTTTCTTCACAGTTTTAAGAAAGAACACCTTGTTTTCAGTGGCATTCCTGTTCCCATTGTGTTGGATTTCCCCCATTATTCAGGCAATTGTGTTCTACCTACGGGTGCACATAGAAAACCTGTTTGAAAAACAGTACAAGCAAGTCCTTGCAGGTAAAGAATACTGCAAGTCCGTTGGCACCGGCATAGTCTATGTGGTGTAAACTGTATCAGTGATCACAGCAATGACAGAAAACTACAAACCAAGAGATGCTGGAGTGTTTTATAAGAGGTGAGACACTGGCTGCTTGTACTAAGAGATGAAATTGCTGAAGTCCCTTGATTCAAGTTAGTGCTCTTGCTACATGATTCAATGAAGTAAAAATAAGTCTGTCTAAAACTTGATAGAAATAATAATGATTTGGTGCAAAATGACTTTCCAAAGTACAATGGAAAGAAATGTAAATTGAATTAAGAAGGAAAGGAGAAGAAAATATTTCCCCAGTAGAGATAAAGCGCACCACTCTGGGGGTTATTTTCACATACTTCTGGCTGTTAAATTCAATTTTCTTTGGCAGCTTTATCCGGTCCCTTCTGTAAAGCCTGCTAGAAGTTCCCGTGCAGTGTGTACGTTTGAATTCTAGCGAGGCATCTCGAGACGGTTTGGCTGCCTTGTGACAATATTTCAGACCGGTCTCTGATGAATTCCAGAGTGTTACATAAATATCTGGATCACAAATAAAGGTGTGAAGACACTTGGGAGAGCTGCGAAAATAAATCAGTGAGCATTCTGCGACATTTCCATCCATGATGCGTCTGACATAATACCTAGCAGAAGCAAAGGTCCTCCTTTTCTCTTCGTTTCCAGTTTAAGTTTGTTTGTACATCTAAGAATTTTGTTTGTAAGGTTTGTATGTAATTTGTAAATCAAAAAATGAAATTAAAAGAGTTTTATTTGTAATGTTTGTAATAAGAAGAATGTTTGTACATCCTAAGAAATAAATGGAAATACTTTGATCTTTCTGATATAAACCAGTCTCTCCTTGATTCCTTAGGATGTGACCTGGGAAATAACTATTCAAATACATCTTCTCTTTGTTTTATAGCCTTTCATAGTATCTGTAGCCTCTCTTATTAGGAAAAAGTAAAGGCAAGATTTTACTCACAGCAGAGAAGCTTCTCTCTTTCTCTCCCTGAGTTTCTCTGGATGTGAGATTTTTAATGAGAACACTGGTTCTGAAGGAAAGCTTTCTAGAAAGGATTGTGTAACACATTGAATTTGATCTTTAGTCCAAAATGTCAGGTGGAGCCTTACTGGCAAGAAGCTCTCCAGGTGAGGACCTGCTGTCAATTCCCTGCTCCTTATATTGCATAGCCAAAACCTGGGCTGAGCTGGTTACAGACCACAGCAAGTGTGTGCATGGGGAGTGAGATTTGTCATCCAGAGATTTGAGGCAATTCTGCCATTGTCCAGATCACTACTAGTCTGGGGTTTTATTTGTCAAAGTTGTTTTTGTTTGCAAATAAATAATACTATCTTCCTGATACAGCCATAATGATACTAGGATGAGGTGGTATCAACAATCAGTTGGATGGTTTTCGTGGAACAGGAAGCTGATGTGTTTAAAAAGGCCATAAAAATAGGAACTGGCAGCTGGCAAAGATGGTTTGGTGTGCTTTTCATGCACTGAATAACTCATCCATACCACCAGCAGCCTCCTCACTGCATCTCCTTCAATTGCTGTGGGAGTCTCGCATGTAATCTTGGGAGTGTGATGAGTTAAATGAGGCACAGATTTGCTGTGTCCGTATCATGTGGAATTAGCGTAGATTAGATAAACTAAAATAGCCCCCAGCACAGATGCATCTGTGTCTCAAATTAAAGCTCAGCTATCCCTTGTGCACCCACTTCATCTCTGTATGCTTCAGTTACTGTACAGGCCTGCTGACAACTTTAAACCAGCTTCAGAGGAGGAAAATGACTGATGGCAACACCAAAGCGATGCAAAGCTCTATGATTTTCATTGCAAATTGTGTTGCCTGTGAGCCTCTTAAAAATACGAAAGTGATAGGAAATCAAACCCTTAGGTGAGACTGGCAATGACTGAATGCTACCTGTGGAAGGATTAACTCTCACCAAAAGACTCTGTGGACCTTCATAGTATACTTAGGGGTAGCTTGCTGCATGTCCTGCTTAAATCCTGCCCTATTTTGGGGAGAGAGGACTTGTTCCTGGGTGAGGCAGATCCCTTCCACATATATAGGCATCCTCTCTATAGATGGAGTCACAGTTTTGCAAGCCAATTTCCTGCTTCCCAACCGCTGATTCATAGTGACTGAGCTACTGCATTTTTCCTTCTGCTCTCCAAATGATTTACCCAGGGGAGGAGTGTATGGGCCCAGTACGCTGATGAGTGGGGACAGGGCAGATGGAAATATGTAATTCAGTGGGAGGCTGCCCAGTTTCTTTCACATACCACCAAATCACCAAAAGCGTCTTTCCTTCTGCCAAGCACTTCCCTCTTACCCATGCTTTCTTTCCTACATGTGTATTTTGTTTCAGTCTGTTGGCATTATTAGCAAAGAGTCATTCAGTCTCTGCATATTGGTCTGAATCCACATTAAATATATATAAGGTATGTTCAGTTAAGGTTAAGCACCACTGCGCCTAGTGAAAATGAACAGGGTGAATCATCCTCTGAAAGATTTGAAGACACAGTACGGGAATCCTTTTACATGATTATTTTAACATATGTATAAAAGGAAGGAAAAATAACACCACACTGGAGCCCGATGCAAGGAATTTCTGTTAAATCGATAATGTGTTTACATTTAAATCCCTTGCAGAAGTGGCTGAATTTGCTTAGGGCTTTACGATGCTCAAAAGAATGTAATTGTTAATTAGACAGTATAGTGGGGTGAGGGGGAGGGAGTTTTTTCAAAGTGGGATTTTTACAGCATTCTCCAATAAACATTATTCCTGAGTCTGCTATATGGACAGCCTGGTTTCCTCATTAGGAAAAAAAAGCAGGCAAAAGGTAGTATCTTCATATTTATCTGTATCTGTATATACACATACATACCCCTTACATATATACACATGCCTCTTGTTCCAGTTATTTATAATTATAATATTAATGTTCATTAAAGTGTTTTGGTATTAATAGTTCCTTACAGGTTTCTATCAGCTAAACAAAGCAGGAGGCATAAGACAACTTTACAGGAATGGAAAATGATTCAGAGCTCAAGAGATCTAATGTTGTTGTGACCACAAGTATGATTTGCACAGGGACTTATTATTTTAAAAGCATATTAAAAGAGGTGAAAGTTGTCTGGCTTCAAAAGTGCTGGTCACCTTCTCGTTGGCATTAGGTCAGTTCCAAGGTTCTCCGAATTGTTTGATTAGGAAGTCAGTGTTTCAGTTTTTTAGGAAGTTATTGTTTCAAGTTTCAGTTCCTTGCTGTAAAATTTTGAATATCGATTCCTGTTGAGACTATGGCACCACTGTCTTCGGCCTGTAAATAAGTGCAAAATTTCCATGAATTCTTTTTTGTGGATGCTGCAGAGTCCCTTCTACGTGTGCCGTGCAATCAATTTCAGAATAGTTTTGGTATTTGTATGTGAATACAAAGGTACTGGATGCTACTGGTTATTGCCTCAGTGTCCTCAAGAGAGTGCAAAGCAGCTGTAAAATGCCACTTACGGTGCTTAAGCATCCCATCAAGCTCTGGGGAAAAGCTCAGAAATCAATTTTCATTAATGAACTATGACTCATTAGAATTATTGTGATAATAGATCATAGTTGTGAAAGAATTTTTAAATTTCTACCGTAGAAGGCATTTGCTGTTGCTTCTTTCTCTGTGGAGAAAGTTATACGACAACTACTGTAAAATTCCATCATCTTTTTTCACTGAACAAGAACATCCCCTTTCTTACAAGTGCTGCCTTAGTCTTAGCTGCAGACTTTGCAGTTTAGAAAAATACCCTGTACTTTTATGTATAACCAGAAAGTTATATGTATATGTATGTATAAGCTTTTGAACCATGCTATTAAGCAGGAGATGTTTGTCCTGTAATTCAGGGTTGCCAGCTTTTCATATATTAATGACCATCTTACATAACCAAGAGTGTTGATTCACTCGGTTTTTTCTCTTGGTTTTCTTGCTTTTTCTTGGTATCTTATACTACATTTGCTAGTGCAAGACTGGGGAAGGTACCCTGCATTGCTTATTGAGTGATTATTTTATTTTGCATTGTTGTTAGCATTAAAAAGTTGCCAGTTTTTGTTTATTTTTTTAAGTGTTCAGGCAGGAGATCTCCAGTATCTAGCTGCAGTGCTTTAAAATAGGGCCATCTCCAGCGGTCCGCTGCATTTCTCTGCTGAAGGGTGCCCACCTGCATGGAGCACGAACAGTCAGCTGCTCCACCTCATAGCCAGGTGAGACCTAATGTGAAAATAATGTGCAATCAGCTGCGTTGGCAGTTTGAAGCTAATATTTCGGCTGTGAACTAATGTAGGTGAGGAATGGTTCCCTTCTGCTCTTCCTGCTCTGGATGGGGTAATGTCTGGCACGGGGGTAGGCCAGACAGCTGGAGTCCTTAACGTCCTGAACCACCACAAGAAGGTTCTTAAGAGACCTTCTTTTGGGATGCTGAAATTTTGCTGTGGACCAAGTTTTGATAGGGTAATCAGCTGGTGACCTTGGCTATTTTAGAGCATCACAGCAGTTTCTGAATGACTTTGATAATGTGGAACTGTTGAAATACACAGAATCAGAAGGATAAACAAGCTGTGTGATTGTATTTTGGTAAAACTGAATAAAAATATTTGACAGACTCTCACCTTGCATATAGGCCCTACTTTTCTACTTTAACAGACAAAGATTCATATAGCTGTAAAATTGATTTTAAGAGTGTGAAGGAAATTATTTTTTTGTATATTGTGAGGATCATAAATCCTTTCTGAGCCTGTGATTAAATTAGGCCAGTGTTTGCATTTTATTTTGAGTGACTTACCTTTTTTCGTCATTCAGATCTACACAATCACTCTAATTTGGTAACAAATTTTTCAGCTTCAGGAATACTGCATGATTTTAATTCATACACTGCCATGTGGTAATCAGATATCCCTTACTGATGTGGACCATCAGCTTTCAAAATTACTGTAGTTAAAATGAAAAAACACATACTGAATTCATTAATGCAATGACTTATTTGTTTTCCAGCATTTTCTCTGTTCCTGAACCAAATGTTTGAACCAGCACATCTTAACCTTCTTCCCTCTAATGGCTACACTTTTTTCTGTGATGAGAAACTAAAAATGAAAATGCCTTAGTATACTCACATTGCTTTCCTTGCAAGAAAGTAGCAGGACATGTAATCATTTAGAACAGGGAAAAAGTTGTGTTGAGCTTGAAACCCTACACCTCCCAAGTTGGAAAAATTTTCACTTACTGTGCAGGTTTTGCCACTCAGGTCCATCTTTAGACATCATAAAACTTTACCGTCTTCCACTTTTATGACACAATTATGAACATAAAAGCAGGGATGTTAATGCTAAGTAAGGAAGATGGTTTGCCAGACTCTGTTATCAATGACAAAACACTCGGGGAAGGCAGTAAAAGCGAAGAGCCAGTAGGTGAAGTTGAGGTGTGATGACATTTGGGAATACGGATCTGGCCTAACGAAGGGAAGGGGAGATAGCAAGAAATGGTGCCTCTTCCTCTGTGCTGAAAGAGGGAGCTCGAGTCGTTGACATGGTTTCCTTGGAAAGAGAAATCTATTCTGCAGTATCCTGTGTTTTTAAAGATAGGATCTCCACTGTATGGTAGATGATGTGCTCTCACAGTTTCCATCCCACCGCAAGTGACATCAGGGGTCTTCTGAGTAGCAGCTGTACTGAATGCAACCTGAGGAACAGGAAAACAGAAAAGAAAAAGAAAATAGGAAGAAGTTGTTGAAAATAGACTCAATGTAGTATTTCGTACGAAGTATTTATTACATTTATATCAGGATGTGTTTTATTAGCTCATAAAACTCAGTCATATGGATAATTTGAGCAATTAAATTGACTAGGTCCACTGTATTTGTTAGCATGGTAATAGCACAAAACTTATTTCCACAGGTGTTTCAAAAGACCCACAGAGGTTGCATGACTGAAACATTAACATATTATTCTAATAATATGATGCTGCTCTGTCTGACTCAAGAGCTTTTAACTTTAATAATTTCCAGGTTATTCAATAGCCAAAATGTGTTTTCCGTTCATACTTTCACACTGGTGCATTTTATTTAATATAAAGTAGTGATATAATGAATAAATTATATCCAGATGAAAGCCCGTCATTTGATACTTCATCCCAGGATCGTGATGGCATATGGCAAAGTAAACATTTCCCAAGAATGTGCTATCTGTATGAAGGACAGGGACCTAGGTGGCGGGCTGAAGTGACGTTTCATACAAGGAGGAATGAAAAAGCCTGGCTTTTGTTTTGTTTTGTTACAGACATGGGAGCTGGAGATCAACCTTATATCTTCTGGGTGGGGACTGATGAGGGGTTACTTACGGTGGTTTAGATTATTCCTTAAGCAAATGAGGACTTTAAATGAAGGGTTTGCATGGGTCCACCTCACTGAGTTGTTATCTAGAAGATGGTGGTGGTAAGTCACATGGCTGTGGTGGGCATCCTAGTTCAAGATAAACATGAAGGAGCATTTTTGTTGCTGGGCCTTTGCTGGCTGCAGGCGCAGCTCCCAGCCCCCCCGGAGGAGAGTTTTCAACAGACACGGTGGGAGTTCTCGAAGCCATATATCCGGCCCGCGCACTGCGTTTGATTCAGATACGTCTGTAACACTTATTGTAACTGATGAATAATTATCCCCACTGCCAAGATAATTTCAGCCAGTGTGATGAAGGCTGACGAAGGAGGTGTGAGCTGGGAAATCTTACTTGAGTTGGAAATCTTGCAAAATTCTAATGACCGTGAGGTCAGGGTGCCTCACTACTTTCACACCTGGTGCCAGATATTTGGTTTTGCATTTGCCAGCGAGCTAGCTGCAGCCAAGGTTTTCTTAATCTTTTTTTTGCAAAGACCACCCATAACTTCTGCTAAGGGAGAAAAAGATTTTGCTAGTAACAGTTCTGTCAGCATTATATTTTCCATATATTTCAAAGGCCAAGCTGCTTGTCTCTTTCTTGGTATTATGTAATGCACTAAAGACTGCCTGGGTGCTACTACATTCTTTTTGAGCAGTGAGTAATCTACTCTGCTATTTTGCCCAAAAAAGACTGGTGGAAGTTTTCTATGGTAGGAAAAGAAAATGCCTCATCAGGTGGGACTCACTGCTGTGTTCTTACATGTCATGGATATGTGCCTATTTTCAGAACTTGTACCTGTGAGCATAAAAAGGTTTCCAGTTGCCCAGATAAGATAGCTTCATGTGCAGGTGCTTAAAAATGTCATAAATGCAAAATTTAGGAATTGCAACTCTGTCAAATGTCGACCTCCAACTACGTGCCTGGAAAACTGTGAAGCAACAAGTAAGTTTTAAATCTCTTCAAATCTATTTGACAGAAACCGTCTCAAAAATCTCCTGTTCCTACTGGTAGTAAGGTGGTGCAGCCTTTTAGATATTTGTCTGAAAGGCTGAGCAGTAGTAGGTATTTTATGACTAGTTTTAACTTTTTAGAGACAGAGAGAGCAAGCAGAGTTAGCACTTCAGCATTGCCACATAGTCACTCCTCCCCCTATCTAGAGAATAGTTGTTTGATCCTGATCAGAGAAATAGACAATGAATCTTAAAAGTAGTTAAAAAAATACTGAGGACATGTCAGTGAAAATAGTGTACTAGAATGGCAGTTTAATGTCAAACATCAGTATTGCATTGCTTGTTGATGGTTTATACTTTTAGACTGAAACCAAATAAATTTCATCTCTGAACATATATCTGGAGAAAAAGTTTTTACGAACGATACGCAAAACATACAAAAACCTTTAGGGATGTCACTTAAAGAATTCTAAAAAGTGGGTTGATAAACCCAAAATACCCCCCCTGGTTATTGTGAGAACAGTACTTCTGAAACGATTGCTTTTATTTCCTTGTAATTTTCAACAAAGGAAAAAACCCCACTGTTTTAAACCATTCTAGTAGTTGAACTACCATTTCTACAAAAGTAAACATGGTGAAAAATCAAATACTGTAAAAGGATCCCTGTCAACAATGAAATACGGAATGAAAAATATTTCCTAATTACAGGAGAGAGAAATCTGTGCATTACAATAGCATGGTATTTGGTACAGAAGAGTACTGTATTATTAGAAGTATCATAGGATGTTCATTCGGGATTCAGCTCTTAGTGGAGTTGTTTCAGTTTTATTCAAGATGAATTCTTAATTCAGTATTTAAACAGACTGGGCATTCTCTCTGAAATAGCAGATTATGACCTAAGTGAAGTTTTATTACCTGTGATAAGTTTTATTCAAATAAAATGTATTTTTGCTCTCACAGATTGTCATCATCTCCTTTCAGAGGAAGGATGCTCAATACTCTGTAATTACTTACTACCTCATTTGATAGGCTTTAAGCTTAAAAGGCTATGAAATTGTAGTATTTTTTCCCAGAAGATAAGAGGAAATGGTTGTCTTGTAGTTTTTCAAGCGGAAAAATCAATCATGCTCCAAATGATCATTAATGAAAAATATAACTTTTTACATGTTTTGCATGCTCAGCAGGTCCATTAACAGATCTCTGGGCTAATTCAGATTATCTTTATGAAATAAAGCCTCAGGATGTCACAGCAGCGAGGGGTTACAGGGACAGTTATGGTCCACAGTCAGAGGAGAGGTAGCTAAGACACTTGATTAAATTATCAGGAATGCTTGATCTAATCTAGAGGCTCACATGCCAAAGACAGGGAAGACTATTGTTGAATGTTGGCATGAGGGTCACAGTAAACATAAAACTGCTGTTTTGCAAATCCTCTTGAGGCACTATAATTCTTAACTTACTAAAGGGAAATGGAGGCACCAAGCAGGCAGACTGTGTACCCGCTCTGTTGTTTCTAAATTAGCAGTGACATTTTAAAAAATAATTGAAATTCAATAACAGAGACCCTAAAAGTGATAAGATTTGTCTTTATTACTTGTGAAAGAAAGACACTGCACTAACATAAATGACGGATGCTGCACCATCAGCTGAGGCTAGGGAACAAACACCTCATGTACTGTGCAGCCAGAAAACAGTCTTTTTATCAACAGAGAATAAATGTGAGAAAAATCCAGAGGAAAAGATGGAGATGGACACTATATTTAGGAGTTGTTAATGTAGGTATGGTTTTAAATGAGCCAATGCAGTATCATGTGTATTTACAGCAGTGCTACAGTTTAAAAGCTAAATCATAGTAAATTTCTCATTTGGAGAAATATAATTTGGCTTGAATCAATAAATTTATGATCTGTCTGGCTCTTCACTGAGAGGAGAACTGAAAGGTCCATGCGACACATGCAAACTGCAAGCATATGCTGCAAACTGCAACTGGTCAGCTGGCACCTGACCAAGGAAAAGAGATCCTCTGGCTGGCCAGCCAGGACACAGGGATTTCGTAGCAGGAAGGCAGTTGGTTTGCTTTGAGCCACTGCTCTGAACCAGAGTTTCATTGGAAGGGTACCAGTGCTGGGTACAAGTGGTATTTAGCAAATGAAATATTGTGTTGGATCCATTCTCTTATTCCTTATTTTGTTAGAAGCAGACGGATTTAATTTTCATGCACTTTCTGTTTGTCGAGAATGATCACTCCTAATTTACTACTCAGGAAGTGAAAAGACAAAACCCAAACCCACACAAACCTCTGTAACTGCCTGGACAATGAAATGTAGAGCTATTACTCAAGGTGTTGAATAACAAACCCCAGTTCAAGCTTTATTGACCGATTCTATCAGGAGATGCTTAGATAATATATTGTACAGGCAAAAAAGTGTAATAAGCTCTTCTAGTTTGGAGACAAATACGGGTTGTAAAGTGCTTTTCTTTGTTCCTTAAGGTTGTCTTGGCTTTACATTGGGATGGACGTGGCTGAGTATAGTGTCGATTTATTGTTGAGGCTGTAGGAGGGGATAAATCCATCTTTCAAATTTTCAGGAATAGAACTGTATGGGGAAAGATGCAAGGTTCACTTGAAATTCCCCCATCTCTCCTCTTTGTTTGAGACACCGTAAACACTCCTTGCCACATCACACTGCCCTTGTTGCTTCTTGTCAGTTTTTGCTACAGAAGATGTAAAATATTTTTTGTTAGTGGTGCTGATATGCACAAGAAAAGAACTACCCACAGACTAGCGCGGTAAGTAAACAGACAAATGACAATATTTGCTTTTCAGAGATGTTTGATTTGTTAGGATTATAGAGCCCTCACAGTAGGGAAACATATGCCAGTTTTACAGCCTCTGGATCAACCCTGCCAGCCATTAGACCCATGTAAACCCGCCTGTGTTAACCTTGATCTATCCTCTCTGTTCTATTACCTTCCCCTCTGTATCTCTCTTTCTCTGCCTCTCTTAAATCTCTTTGCATGTTGGCTGGACTATGAT
This sequence comes from Fregata magnificens, assembly GCA_013389945.1. Lineage (NCBI taxonomy): Eukaryota > Metazoa > Chordata > Aves > Suliformes > Fregatidae > Fregata > Fregata magnificens. Next base: position 13,813 of record WAAD01042364.1, read on the forward strand.
GATTGCATGACATGAAGATGTAATTTATGCCATTTCCAGAGGCTGTGACTCTTGCTGACTCCTCATGGCTGCTCTTCAAAGTGCTATCAAAGCTCTCTTGGCTGGATGGCCCAAACAGTCTGATCCTCTGAGATTAGCAAATGCCAGTTTTTATCCTTTGTCAAGGCATGTTCCCCTAAATGAGGCTTCCTCAGTGAGGCTGGGACTCCACAGTAAAAATTCACTGAGGGTAGATCTGCTTTCAGAGTCCCTGCCCCTGTTCACTCATTTCTGTGTCTTGCTGGTAGTACGTGCGTCCTCAATCTTGCCCATTGGACTTCAGTCCTCTAAAGATGCAAGATCAGTTCAAGCCAAGATAAAAATGTTCCACTGTTCAAAGGAGTAATTTCACCATCTCCGAGGCCCTTAGCTGTCCTCCTTCTCCCCGCTGCCCCATATAGTGGGTTAGGACCAGTGACTGGGGCTGCAGCGTGAGCAGCTGGGTGACTGAAAACTGCTTCTTGTTGCAGCTTTTACTTTTTTTGAGGAGTTACTGTTGCTAGTGAAAATGCAAGAGCGACAGTGGGCATGTAGGGATATGGTAGGAGTCGCCAGAGTGGACTACCCACTGGGAAAGAAGTACTGTCTTGTGTTGGCTTAAGCTATTACAATTCCCCATCCTATACCCTCATCTTTGAAATAATGATGTGGTTTAAAAGACAGAAAAAGAATAAAACCAAAAGCATATTACCTGGCATCTTAACCAGTCATAAACCCACTTGAATTGCTACAACTAAGGAGGCAGTAATCTCTCGAGTGTCTTCCACCTGGAAGTGGAAGTGGCTGAAAACGGCTTTGCCACTTGAAAGATGTGCAATGCAGAACCACATCCTGAAGTGCTTGTGCCATCAATCTCCCTTCAAACTTCAAAAGCAATAACACAATTCTCCATCAGAAGACCTTCCCATTGTTTCCCTTTTGTTTGTCTGTATGGATATTTAAGTCAGGATTGAAAAACATACCGGCCCAAACTACAGCGCCTCAACCCTTTTTTTGGGTACTTAAAAACAAGCCTGACTTTCAGAAATGCTGAGTGTGCCACAGCTCGTGTTTAAACTCAGATGCAGCAGTGCCTGGCTGTGGTGCGTAATGAGCCACCTAGAAAGAAAAAAACATGGACAGAGTTCTGGGCTATTTAAAACTCCGTCTGCTTGGCTGAATGACAGTATTGCTGGACATGCCAAGACCTGTTAATTTATATCTACTCTTTTCATCTGTTAAAGCAATAGGAACAGCAGAAAGAGTTAGATTCCGCTAATCGCTAGCCATTAATTTTTCACCCTGGCTGGATATCAACCCCGCCACCGGCCACTTCACCCAGTGCAAGAGCAGTTTGAGGCCCCTGTTATCATCAGTTATCTGAGAAGACGACAATAACACCCACCATATGTGTGTACTAACTGTCCGTCACTCGGAGGCTTTATCTGTAATATGTAATCCCAATCAGCAGATATGTTTGCATTAATAATGAACCTTCATCTTGGTCCTTTTCTCCCCTTGCCCTTTCCTAGCCCCCCACCCTCCAGGAGATCTGTAAGCTTTCAGAGACTGAAAGGGTTCTTGCTAGAAGACAGGTTGAGGTAGAAAAGATAAATGGAGTAAAACTAAAAGAAATCCACCAGTAAGAAAATCCTGGGGTGTGTTTTTGTTGTTTGGTTTTTTTTAAATCTCACATGTTGGTACAGTTTACATTTCATCGTGATTCAAGTTTATACTCTTACATCTCAAGAGTACAGAAACGTTAGCAAAGTAAGAGCTTGTGTTCATTTGGGCTCTATATTCAAGGCTCTTGAAGAAAAAAAACCCTCTTCGTTACAAAGAGAACATTCTTCAGAGGCCAACAAACCTTTAAACCTATCCTTCTTTTCTGGGGCTTTCACTGGAAACGTTTGGCCTAAGTCTAAATATAAACAGACCTCCTTGATCATCATTTGTGTGACCATCTCTATGCAGCTCCTTAACTGGCACCAGGAGAGCTAGCGGTGTGGTTGTAAAGTGTGGCTCCATCGTGGCGGCCATATGAGGCCCACAAGCCTGCGGGGTAGGAAGAACAGCATGGAATATTTTACAGTAGAGATGGGCATAAAATCTTTAAATAGGTTTGGGTTTTGTTTTTTTTTCTTTCTTTCTATGAAACTTTTAATGGCTTCATTCATTGAAATTCTAATTGCGTTAGGAACTTTTTCCACACTGACTTTTTGTGATGCGTCAGTCGGAGAAGCATATGTTTGGAGGTTGGTTTTGGGACTGAAAGGGTTAAAAAAAAAGTGTCCTGAACTACTAGTTCACACTGTTTAACTCTGGATATAACCCTCTCTTCCCTGCCCCTGTAAAATTATGGTTTTTACATTTCAAAGATTCTAACATTATAAAGATTACAACTCTGAGCATTTAAATGTTAGGAAATGTCACAGTTGAGGGACATTAATTAATGAGGGACATTAATTTGGTCCTTTTCTGAGCAGGCATTATAGTGCTGTTTTTAATTATACTGCCACATATGTTGGTCATCCCATTGTTCAATTTCAGGTCCCCGTTCCAAAATGTGAGGTCAAGAGATTTTTGAAGACAAATGCACAGCAGCAAGATTTCATTTGAAACACAAGCTGCAAAAAATGACATAGAAGTTAAATGGATGTTTATAATGAAGTGTCTGGAGAAACTTCATTAGAAAGCATTACCCAGCTTAGGAAAGGCCTGTAATAGCGTAAGATAGGAGTAGAGCACCCCTGGAAAACATGGGTTAAATTCTTTTCCTAGCAGGCTGGTGATGCAGTCCTCCTCTCTTGCTAAATTCTACGCTGAAGTTGTACATTGGGTATACCTTTTCAGGGAGGTCTATTGACTGCTACTCTTTGTCTCCCCACTATAAAGATCCAGCAGCTATTAGTGAAAACGTTGGCAATATCCTAAATCCATGAGGATAAAAAAACTGGAAACCACCAATGTTAATGTTTTATCAGAAAACTTGGTGATAGCAAGTATTTCTGAAAAAAATCCGAAGTGATAGTCAGTGCAAGTCAGTGCAAACAGTTCTGCGGGGCAAGGCAACTTTCATGAGCAGTTGTTTGTAAAAATCAGTGAAAAATACTTAAATTCAGTTTTAGGAGAGTAGTGTAAAATCATTATTTATTTAATTTGGTAAATCTAATGCAAAGGGAACGGGAAGACCTAGATAGATACTGTTTTTTTTCTTGCTTGCTTTTCTCCCCAGCACCCTCTTTCTCGGACCTTCTACCTTATGAAAAATACTCAGTGTATGTGCGCTGTATATAAATATGCCTTCATGACATCAAAGAGTCCGGGTCTGCTGCTTGGGTAATGTAGAAGATTATACCAACCACAACATAGCAGGCACATGCCAGGCACTTGACCCCTGAAAGGCAGTCACAGGCCACGCCATATTTAAACAGGGCTAGTAGTGTCGTTAGCAGCCAGCACGCAGTTGAACAAATGTGCATTGTTGTTACAATTGAAACCACATGCTGAGTAATATAACATAGGTGCAACTTTCTTGAGAATGTGTGGACAGTTGGGAACGTGAATGTATTTTGTTATGTTATGTTATGTCTGTGTGTCTCAGGGCTCCCTTACTTTGTTTTCTTAGCAAAACTCAGACAGATCAGACACATAGGATTGATGGAGCTGGGCACTGACAGACCAGCTCTGTTCCAGCTGCAGTGACTGTGGAAGAAATGGATCCAGACCCTCTTAACCAGTCCTCCAAGAGTAAGATTTCAGTTACCAGGACCAGTCGCCAAGGACTATTTTATTTTTACCCACGTCAAATCTGAGCTTACCTATGGGGCTAAACCACAGCCTGCTGAGCCAAGTGTATCTGAATACAAACTCATTTCACTGGCTGTTTGTTACTTTTCGGAAAATTCAGCCACATACAGTTGTACGGAACAATCTCCACCAAACTAAACTTTTCAAGCTTCATTGCATATGAAATACTGCATGCTCCTTCCTCCCAGCTTACAGTCAGTGCATTGGTTCCTTGTTTATTAGAAAATGAAATGAACAGAAGTTAGATATATACTGAATTTTCTCTTTGGGATAAACAAGATGAAAAGATGGATTTAATGCTTTGACTGCCCTTTACTCTGTAAACCAGAAGGGCTTGTGAGTGGTCTCAACTTACGTTTACTTAGGATACTTCCAGTTGGTGATGATTTTTAAATCCATAAAGTTATCTTTTTATTGACTGTTGTGCAATAATAACCAAACCAGGGTGCTGCTGAATTGAGATAATTTTTTCTACCCAGAAAAACACTTTTTAAAAAAAATATTTTTTTTTCCTTTGGGAGTGACGTAATTACAACAATGGTGACGATGATTGTGATGGGGAATAGACTGAGAGAGAAGGTTCTCCTTAAAACTGTTCATGCGCACTGTAAGCAACAAGCAAGTCAAAGCAGAAGAGAAAGCAGGAAGGAAACAGCATTTGTGCTAGTAATCTTCTTGACATTAATTGCACATGTGGGAGCTGCCCATGGTGTGGCCAAACAAGAGGCAGGGTGAATAGTATGTATATATATGTATATATGTGCATGTGTATGTATATATATATATACACTATAGATGTATAGTCTTCTCACTGGGGGAACTACACGAACTGTTGAAACAGTTTTCTGTGTACTTTTGGCTTCATAGAATATTTTTGGTGTTACGTGGCTGTGAATATAAGTATGTTACAGGGATTGGATACTGGCCACTGACTGAAAGAAAGCAACCTGCCCTTCTACCACACAATATGGAGTTCAAAGATACCTGGCAACCCATAAATGAACACCATTTTTTGTGTGCCTGGCCCTCCTTGCTCTTTCACAGCTGTGCCAGCCTCTTTCCTCTGCAGCTCTCTGGGCCTGCTACCTCTGCACTGGCATCACCCGCTCTTTCTCATTCATCAAATCCAGAAGGAGGGTAAAGGGAGCTTTGCAGGGGTAGCGCTCTGAATTCTAACCAGATTCAGGGGAACCTGAAGTGCCAGTGTGTTGAAAAGTCTTGGCATTTTAAATATGCTGCATGAACCATCAATATGCTCCTCTCTGGGTAGGACACAGCCAGCCTCTTGAAAACCTAGTAGGGATTATAAAGTATGGGCAGGAGCACTCTTCCTTCTTGTGCAAGCCCAGTCTAAGTTCAGCAGAGAACTTTTTCACCTTGAAAACTGAGAATAAGTGTTACTTTTTTTTTATATTAAGAGGCCACTTAGAACAAGGAACACAGCACACTGTTCTTCTGTGCTACAAGGACAAATCTGTCCCCTACGAGAGGACAACTATCTACCTATCTACCTCCCTACCTACCTATCTAATGAACTTGTTTCTGCACATGTAAAAGCGTGCACCAAGTAACTGCATCAAGCAATTAGCAATAGTGGACTTTGTTCCTTGATGATCTCAAATCTCTTGTGTGAGAGTCATACTTGTCTTCTTTATTCTCCTAATTTTGGCTTTTATAAGTCTTCATGTGCCTGATCAGCATTCGTTTGCCATTATGTTTGGTATTATTAAATGAAAAAATATCCTACAGAAAAAAGGAGAAAAGCTGAACTGCCCTAATGGAAATGCACTAAATAAACCACCACTACAGGTTTGTAGCTTACTCATTCCTTCACTCTTGAGCCCACACCCATGGGTTGGAAGAGAGGCCAAGCTAATTGGAGGGGACGCAAAGCTATCATACTTCTTACTTGCCAAGATAAGGAGTGGAAAGAATGAGGATTTTAGGCTGGTTGCAGTTATTTTAATGTCTTTTTCCTTTGTGTTTGCCTTTGCTTCTGGTCCAGAAGCAGCTGAGAGAGACATAAGCTTTCCGCAAAATGCTTATCCGCTTTTTCTGGACTTTGCTGGTTAGCTGCCGGGCTGAATTCCTGGGGCTACGCAGTTCTCAGTGATCAGCTACTGGATAGGAAGAATATTCCGTGGAAGCAGCAATTATTTGTCAAGTACTGACAACGTACTTGGCATGCTACAAGGCATGGATAGGAAAGCTTTACCTGTTCTGGAAAGCTGCAGTTTAGGTTACAGACCAAAATAGAAAGACAAATTGCACAAGAAGCTACTATGGATATTTTTTTAATCCTTTAACTTGGTGTTTTCCAGAAAGAGTTAAGGTTTGCGTGTAGAGAGAACAGGTCTTTATACACTGGGGCTGTGTGGTTGCTAGCTAGACAGGGCTAGCCACTGAGCAAACAAGAGAAGAATGGGAGAAAGAAACTCGGGAGAGAACTGGAGGCACTGGCATTACTAGAGAAAAGTGGGAAAAGATTAGGATATTGTAAAACAGAAGTCTAATAGGCACAGAGTTGTGCACAACATGGAAGGTAAAAAGAAGTATTTACATTTGACGGCCAAGGGTAGAGCTGCTGAACATTCAGAGGGTGCAGCAATACAGACTGTGCTGCACGCTGCAGCAGTTTAAAATTAAGAGAGGGCAGTTATGAAGCATTTAGGCAGTTAAGTGAGATTAGTGGAGAATTTATGTCATGGGTAAACAACTTGGGTATTAGAAAGCAAGGGTTATCTTTCAGAAGGTCAAGACAAAATGAATGACATGCTGAGGAGAAGAGGTGCAATGAGTGAGAAGATTTTGACAGTATTTAGAAATAGAAGACAATGATCAGAATACTTAACTTTTTTTTAATCAGGTGGGAATTAAATTTTACAAAATCAAACCACCTCTTTTCCTTTTTCTCCCATCTCCTCCTGCCTCCTTCCGCTTTCATGTGCTAAATGACTGGTGGAACTGTGCTGTAGGTACAGTATATTGTGATTAAATACTCTGTAATGTGCTCTGAGATACAGTGGACCAAGAAGTATAAATAGAATGCCAACTGCATAAAATAAATCTCTGGATTCTTGCTGCACCATGGTGAGGTAGCTCAGTTACAGCTTCGACCACCCATGAATGCTAAGCACACAGTAGGAGGACTTTTGGACTCACATCTCACCTATTATCTTGGTAGTAGGGTATGAATCTCTTTCAATGTGAAAGCCTGGTTTTGTTTAAGTGAAGAACATAAGAAAAGGCTCTTTCCTTAATTTTTTTTTTAGTTTGAGCAGATGAAAGGTGGACAGAAGTGACAGTAAATTTTAGGAAGGAAAGAAGTGGGAAAAGGCTAATGCTTACTGAGCAGGAATTGTATCTTTCCAGCCATGCTCCTGAACTACCCAAACGTTAAGACTCTCCTGCACAAAAGTGTGACTAGTCGGTCTATATAAATTCACTGTCAGAACAAAGGACACTTTTTGGAAGGGAAACAAGACTGTATTATACCATTCAGCAACTAAGAGAAGAAAGAGAATAGCTACTTCCTGCCAACATTCGTACTCTGAAGATGTATGCACGAGGTGGTAGGTGAGCATTCAGTTCTTACTACAGCTCACTCTTAGTGGTGATTTATCCAGCTTGTGGATTAACTTTATAAAAGACTCAGAGACATAGAGGTGTGGGGCTGGCAACTTAGCTTAAGGAGAGTGCTATCTGACGATGACTGTAGTGGTCACCTGGAAGCAACTGAGTTGCTTGCATGCAGTATGGGGCACACAGAGCTGTGCTTTCTGAGCAGAGCCAATGTGGCTGCTGCAAGAGCTTATTACCATTGCTGAAAAAAACAGGACCTTATCTAGGTCCAAGTAAACCAGCTAAGCTAGGAACCATGTGCTGGTTCACACTGCCTCTTGCCACTTCCTTGAGTTGACACTATGTGAGTGTAATTTCTAGAGGCTGCAGAGAGCACAACAGCAACAGAAACAACTGCTCAGATCCAGGCTGTGCTCAAGTGAATGATCCCTCCGCCTACATGCACTACCGGCAAACACAGCTTCTCTGGCAGAATCCCGTCTCTTCTTCCCCACCCCAGGTCTCTAGTGGGCCTACTGGACCACGCAGAACTCAGACTACCTCACTCAAGAGCACTCAAGGTGACTAGAGCTATCTTTTTGTAAAGAGGGTTTTTTTTTTTTCATTTTCCATTTTCCAGGCTTAGTTCCCCATTAATTGCTTTCTCTTTCTGTTACTCTGCCTTCTTTCTGTTTGGCTTTTTCTTCTAATAGAAATTTCATTGCTTCTTTACCTACCCCTCCTGGCCCTCTTTACCTTCCCAGTGGAGAACTGTTCTTACCATCAGTACAGGGGTTTCCACTTCCCCAGCAGTTTGATACAACATGTTCCTTGCTGTCATGTCCTCTCCAGTCACAGCAGCCGATTGCCTGTCTTACGCTAACTCTGGTGACTGAACTTGTAGCATAGCACAAAATGTGGCACAATGACTTTACATTCTTCCTGTACTCAGAGTTGTAGTACTCCAAGGTACTACTATGGGTATTTTCTACGGAGAGCTTAAGGGATGGGAACTGCGCATGGGAATTATTTCACTACTCCCTCCCTTGCCTATCTGCTGATGCTGAAGTTTCTCTTACTCTCCTCCCGAGAGATTACTGCTGAACGTGTCATCATCCCCACATTTAAATCAACTGTTTCCTGAGGATTTGGGATACCCTGGCCCAAACTAATTTAATGAGAACAATAATTGCCTCATCTCCCACCACATAAGATCTCAGTCCTCTTCTTGGCACAGGTATGCCATGTAGCAAATGTTTCTACATAAGACTTAAACTGTTCTGCTCTTTAAAGCTCTGGTGTTGCTGGCTGTTCATTGCTGGAATAATTAAAAATTTTTTTAGTAAAATATTTTTAACCGGCATCTAATTCGATACACTGCCTGGTCTACACTGTTGAAAATGGACCAAGTTTCTTCCTTTCAGCTAGAAGAATAAAACAGATACCTAACAGTCTTCCGCTACTTTGAGGAAGCTGCACAAACTGTCAGAAGGATCCATCTTTGCAGTGTGAATTACAGGCTGCGTGATTTGGAAAGCTGCTCCTATTCTGCTGGTTATGTCCTTTCATCTCAGCCAACTGACTGTGGTTGTCAGTCCCATTCACGTCCTGTGAGCTCTGCTTCTTTTGATACCTGTTTGGCTTATTATCTGCATTTTTAGCTGCCTCTGGTCTTCTCATTTCTGGCCTTTGATTTTGTCTGCTGTAATGCAAAAAGGCTAGTTCTATTTCTTTGGACTATTTCAGCTTGAGGCCAACTTCTGGCACCGTCACGTACATGAAGTTTTTACATTCTGCTGCAGCACATGGCATAAGTCTCTCCCCTCTTCACCATGTTGTTTCAATTTTTATTGCTGTTTCATGTCCCATGAGACCCTTGAAATACAGAGTCATTGTCTTGCCACATGCCTGAGAGCTCTCCTGGCCACCAGTGGTCACCCAAAGACACATTTTCCTTATAAACTCCTTTTTCCAGCTCTCAAGAAGAGTCTGTTACATGCAGAGACACAGAACCACGTGTGTGTATGGGAGCATGTAGGGCTTGGTGGTCACCTTGCAGATATCTAAGGCGCAGTTTTTCAGGATGGCCACACCCAGTGAAAGGAATGCCTTAAGGCTCAACCCTCCTTGGAATAACTCCTAACAAAAGTTAAGCTAAAAGTAAGTAGGTATTTATTTACAAATCCTGAACAGATGGCACATAGGCGAACTTGTAGATACAGATGAACAGAAGGGGATGAAAAAGACCCCCAATACTCCCTAAGCAGCACTTAATTCAGATCTGATGGTTTCCTTTACTCCATATGACTCAACTGACAAGTTGGCAAATGCCTGGCAGCATTTATAACCAAGGTCTCTGGTTTTCACTAAGTCTTCATGTTTTCAGGTTACATTCACTGAATGGAGTCTGAACCTGGCGGACTCCTTTTCCATGTTTGGTCCCTATACACCTTTTGAATCATTTCAATTGAAAGATTTTCTCCCAACCTGCTAATTTATCATTCATTAACTCAAGCAAGAAAGGTTTTTGCTTTTCTTCCTACCAAGCCATTGCTTGCTGCCTTATGCTTTGGAGGTGCTAATTTCTCTTGCGCATCACTCCAACACTTCTTAATTGCTCATACAGAGAGATAATAACCTTTTCCATACTGATGTTATTAACTCTTTAGGGTGTAACCCTGCTTCATCCTGGAGCTTGGAATATCCAAATCCCGGACGGAAGCTTTTTCACTTAGTTTGCTGACTGTATTATTTTATAGAATTCCATAATTGTAATTGATTCACACAGCTTGTTACTGGCTCTTTCTGAAAGCAAGCCTGAAGGTAATCAATAACTCTGAGGTATTAATAGATGTGAGGTGCCTCATCTCCCTACTACTTCTAAATTTAGGCTTTTGAGAAATACCCTAACAAATTCCTATCCCTTTTTTTTTTCCCTCTTGGCATGCTAATAACCCTTCCTCTGTCTACTAATGCTCTTTCCTTTCCTCCCCTCACTTTTTTATTCTCTTTCTTCTTCTTCCCTATTTCCTGTCTTCTTTTTCCTAATCTATTCCCCCCTGGACTCTGATTCATGATCCCTTCGAGATGTTGCTGCATTGGCTGAGGAGATGTGGGGGAGGCCATCTCTTTAGCCACTGCAGCTAACTCCAACAGGGATCATGAATCAGAGCTCTCTGCTGCTGTAGTTCAGTCTTACATAGTAATGTAAACTGGAGCTGATGGCAACGGCATTAATACGACAGCCTGAACTGCCTCAGCTGAGCAGCAGATGTACCACCTGTTCTGCCACTTCTGTGGTGGGGATGGTAACCTCCGGCAGGGTAAAGGACTAGATAGCCATGCATCATCCTCCCTGTCCTCCATGAATTGCTAGAGCTTGACAGTCAGGGTCCTTGGACCTTCCATTCTCTCTTGTCTCAACAATTTATTCTACAGCCTCTTCAAAATTAACAGTCCTTGCACAATCTCATAGTCCCAAGACCGCTAACTTAATAAGTCCAGTCTCACCTCAAACCACCCTGTCTGAGTGAAAGAAAAATAAACTCATTGGCTAAAATCTATTGCCTTGTACCTCCAGGGACGGAAAAGAAAACCAAGCAAATTCTCTATCTGCACCTCATTAAGGGCTATTGTTACAATCCTCTCCTCCCTTCATGTAAAAAGGAACCACAGCTCTCAGAGATATTCTTTCCATTTCAATGGAGCCATGACAACCTTGATTTGTGTGTCACTCTGGCCAGCTGCTCATGTGAAGAACTGTGTTTTCTCCTCACATTAAGTTCCTAATTCATTCGTGAGGAGGAGTAGAATAAACAGTTGGCTCCTACGTGCCCAAAGAGCATGGCACCAAGTTCTGCTCTTTCCTTCCATCTCCTCCACAGCCAGGGCATTCTGTGGAAACTAAATCAAAGCTCTCATTTGGTACCCTGTTTCCCTCTTTAGCCAAATTAATCCCTGCTCTGACAGCAGTGATGATATATTAAATATCTTGCATTGATTTTATTACCCCTTTTTATTATTCCCATCTGGGTTCAGATGAAGGATTTCTTCACTTGAAATATTCTTAGGGTATCTGTAAGCCACCTTTTTCTGTTAGTGGGCTAAAGACTCACTTGGAGCTGGGTAAGAACAAACAAATCTATTTAAATGACTGACCTTTGAAACTCAAATTCAGAAACATGCCAGTTTTGTTACTGTAAAATGTTCAGGGTGTTTTAAAAGTGGTCTGAAAAAAACGAGATAAAGCTTTAAAGTCAGTAAGGGCAAAATGCCTCATCTACATGTCTAGACTCAATGTTGTCAGCAGGCAATTCCGTTGCAGTAGAAGGGTGGGTGGTATTTATGCTAAAGCAGAGTTTCTGCCTAGTAAATTCTGCAACTTAAGATGTCAGGCTAGATTTCAGTGTATGTGTGTTCAGGAAAGTCACACAGTCTCTCTGGTTGTGCCTCCAGGTGTGATCTAGCAGACGACTCAGTTTTCCAATTCAAGAGGCTGGCTGCAACGTGCTGCGACTCTTCTCGCCTATGTATCAGGCTCTCATTCCTGTGGAAAATACGGCAGGGGGATAGGGGGTGCGAAGTATGTCCTGAGATGTTCCTCTCCTCCTTCCCCCGCAAGACTTTAGCCCTCTGTGCTGAAGGCCAGTTCTCCAATAAGAGCTGTTGGGAATACAGAAGACGGCTCAGGTGTGGCTCCCGTCCCCTTTGCTTGGAAGCTCCTTTGAAGCTGAGCTACGCGCGCTTGATCGCTCCCCGCGCCGCAGTGCCGCTGCCCCACAGCAGCGCCTGCGAGCGGCCCGGCACCCCTCCGGCCCTGAGCCGCATCCCGACCCTCTGACTTGGGCTGGCCTCACCCCCGCGTACC
>WAAD01042364.1:26394-39507 GCA_013389945.1 Fregata magnificens
GGGGCCCGGGGCGCTGCTCGGGTCCCGCCCGCCCTTTGGCGCTTGCGGATCGCGCGGCGGTTTCGTTCTCTGCCTGTAGTTCAGCCGGCTCAGCTGGTGTGAGGGGAGAGCTGTGCGGCTGCCCCGCGGGTCCCCGAGCGCGGCTCTCGGAAGCGGTGGCTTGCACAGGTGGGTGCTGTGCTGTGCTGTGCGTGTGGCTTCCAAGGGAGGAGGCATCTTTCCAGGTGTGATGAGGCACCAGGCATCCCTGCTGCCCCATCCTGGGGCTGGAGCAGGGGAGGGGTGGGAGGTGTGTGCTGGTGAGAAGCCGTGCTCCCAAGTTAAGGAGCTGCAGGAGCGGGTGAGCAAACTGTGCGGCATCAGGGATGGTGAGGAGAGCTTGATGGGATCTTCAGAGAGACCCTTCAGAGAAGAGAGCCTCAACCCCCAAACTGCAACAGAAGGAGGGGCAGCTGGAGGCTGAGGCCTCATGTGGGGTGAATGAGGGAGCCTGGAAGCATGTGTCTTCTGGCAAGAGAAGGCAGGCTTTTTTCCACCTGCAGATCTAACTGCAGAATGGTCATAATGCCCTGGTAGCAGACAAGGCGGGCTGAAGCTGTGTTAGCCACTTGTTGGACCACGTTTAGAATGCTGTATCCAGTTTTGAGCAATATGAAAAAGCCATTAATAAGTGGGAGCCTAGCAGAGGCCCACTGAGATGACCAGGCGGTGGAAGCACTTGATTTGTGAGGAAAGACTAAGGGAACTGCCTTCTTCAGCATGGAAAAGAGGCAGCTTTGGGGCAACCTTTTAGTAAGTACAAGGAGATTATTGAGGAGATGGAGCCAGACTTTTTACAGTGGCATAAATTGAAATGAGAAGTTCAGACTGGGTATAAGGAATAACCTTTTCATCCTAAGGACAGTCAGGCAGCAGAACAGGCTGCTCGGAGAGGCTGTGCAGTCTTCATCCTTGGGGGTTTTCAGGACTTGGCTGGATCAGCCTAGTCTGACCTCAGAGCTGACCTTGCTTTGAACAGGAGGTTGGATTAAAGCCCTCCTGAGGTACCTTCCACCCTGAATTTTCCTATGATTCTTATGTCTCCTGTTGTTCTAGTAGGCTGCTACCTTTTCCTCACCATATCAAATTAAGAGGGAATAATAAATTAAAGAACAAATGAAGTGTCAAGAAAGGGGGATTGAATATGTCCCATTAGTTGGTTTGCTTATTAATGGAATCTGCCATTTTTCTTTTTAATCTTTGTGATTGTATTAGAGAGCTGGGGAAAAAAGTAAAAAGAAAACTTGAATAATTTGATTTTGTTCCTTAGCACATGTTCAAACAGCTTTTTATATGTGTCCTTTCCTAGATACGATTTGTACAAATTGGCTGATGTCCTTTGAATTCTTTTATGACTTAAAGCTTTTATGAATTAAACCAAAAGTAAATGGTATCTTAGTTTATTTTGTGCTTTGTTCTGTGTGGTGGCAGATAGAGGAAGCCTGTTTAGGATACAGTCAATGTTCAGCATGCTTGACTTTTTTTGTAGTCGTTTTGTTTTTAAGATTCTTCCCTTGCTCTTAGTTATCATTATTTCTGCTACTTTGGCAGAAAAATGAGATGATTCAGCCCCCCTTTTATTTAGTCAGACACATCTGGGTATTTAATTTTCTGAAGAAGAAGAAAGAGAAAGTACTAAGAATTAAGTACAGATGACAGACGTTTATGTGGCTGAACTTTCAGTTTGGTTTAAATAACATAGCAAGGAGTAAGAAGGAATGTAACCTTTTAAGCTTTTCTTTGTTTACAGATACGAAGAGAGAGAACAGTAAATAAGTCCGAGTTATAGTATGCCTTTTAAAAAATCACATGATATATCACCACCATATGGAAGCTTGCGTGCCCTTTCCCATAGGGATATGCCACTGAGAAGGGATTTATAGGCTGCTAGCTCATAATACAGTAATATTTATGATGGGTTACCAACTTTGCCTGTAACTGTTCCTAAAATTCCCTTTGGAACGGCACCCATGGCTAGCCAAGGATGGCACCAGTCATGCTGCTTGACAGTTATTCAGCATCTCAGTCCTTAAGAAGATACCCAGTTTGCTGAGCACAGGACTTCAGTTAGCACAGGAATAATTCAAATCCTGCAAGGGATCATAGTACTCCTATGAAACAGGAGTTGTTGTATGTTTACTTTAATGTCTGTTTCTGGGAAACATGAACTATAAACAAATTCTCTGTATTGTAAGCACTAGAAGGAAACAAGGTGAGGTGGGACTGGATGAAGGCTTTGGCTGTTAGATTGTGAATGGCATCTACTCTAATGGCAGGTGTTTGGAGTGTACTTTTGTAGGGAAAATAGGCTTTTTAGGGGTCTCCTGTAGGATTTGATTTGAGATTCAGAATGGCAGTGCCCACTGGCAGTGAGGTAAAATACTTAGCGTCACTGCATTTTGGGAACAACTAATTTTGACAAATTGATCACTGCTTATTTGCCAAGAAAGTTATTAGGACCCAGCTGAGGAGCCAAGAGCAAATCTATTCCTTTCATGACACAACGTCCAAATGATTTAGGTATTTTTACTTGTGTGTTAATGGTTAAGTCATGCCTTAGATTACAGGAAATGATGCTTTTGCTATCAAGCTTTCAAATTACAATTTTATTTCATAGCTAACAAAATTATCTCTGATAAAGAACATGTGACGGTTTAAAGAAGAACCAAGGACGAGAATCTGAACTGCAACAGCTGAAACTTGAAACAAAAGCAAAGTTATAACAGTTTAGGTTGTTTGTACAATGCATGTATAGTAAATCAGTTCTGTAAAATAAATGACAATAAATACTGTCCCAGTTTTCCTTGTGATGTGGGCTTTATATGTGCTAGTGACGTGGGATGTTTTCTTTCACTAGACGTTATGTTACGGGATCCAAATTTTCTGTTTTTAAGATGCATCTCCTATATTGCTGTTTCTAGGTTTATTTACTTGACTCTTAGGCCTCATTCTGCAACATACTTAGCTTTCTGCCTGTGATTAGGCTGACTTCTACAAAATATATGTTACTTGAAGTGTGTGTGTAAGTATTTACAGTAAGGTTCAAGTTTGAGTTTTGTTAAAGGGATTGATAAAGGGACAAAAACATAAGGTGAGTACATGATACACCTAAGTCTAAACTGCAGGTTCTCCTTTTTTTAGCCACTTCCTAAGGTCGTTAGTGCCTAATGTTATAAATAAAACCTTGTTAGTGTGTAAGCTTTTGTGGCTCTAATGCTTTTATATGCTATGTAGACTGCTGCATGAAAAATTTGATACAATCCTGGTTATTTATTAAGCAATTATTATATATTTGTTACTTTTTATGCTTAGGCTAGAGCAAGGCCAACTTTAGAAATGATTAAATTGGTGGCTAAATTACATGCTTGGCCCAATCCTTTGTTATGAGTCTAGATTTGGAGTAAGTCTGTTCAACCTACATAGGTTTAAATGAATGTAAAACATACCTAGATGTGTAGGTCAGGAAGCCAGGTTTGCAGGAGGAGGTAGTAGTTTGGGTGATAAAACTAGAAAAAGCAGACAAGTGTGAGAGGTCAGAGTCTTTTCATCTGCATCTGAAAACTTTTCTGGTTCTCTGAGTTTGTCAAATGGTCTTGTAAAATACACGTGTCTCTACAGAACGTGATTCCTAGCTTTTTAATGAGAACCAATTTCAACCTTAAAATAATCAGGCTAAATTTGCATTGGACTTCTTTTACAGTGGTGATGGTATCTGTGGTGGTGAAAATGCTGCTTGAGCCAAGTTATTCCCCTCAAGTGGAGAAGTTTGTACTTGACTACATTTGACCTACCTTTTTGATAGGATATAGGATCTACCTTTTTGGTTTGCAATTTAACATTTTCTTTTTTTCCCCCATACTAAGAGTTGCTACTCTTATTGTTTTCCTTACCACACTTGTTCTACAGGCAAGTATAGATAGGCAGATAACTAACATTCTTGGCTTTTAATTCCTTCTGCATTTTAAGTTTGGTCATGATGTACTGTCTAAGCGATGGTAATACTTGTACGTGCTGGAGAAATCTCTTACTGGTAACTGTTGAAAGTGGGAGACGGAAAGGGGGGAGTTCTTTCTGAACTGCTTGAGAAGGAAAATGGAGACAAAGAACTCTTCATTCATAAATGCGAGAATAGCAGGGAAGGAGGACTTTGGTGCATGGCGAGAAAGAGCCATAAATGGTCATTTGAGGTAGATGTGTATACAGAAGAAATTGAAAAAAATAGCGTGTAATATTTATCTTAAATAAAAGCAAATTAATCAGCAACAAAATAAGTAAGAAAGACTGCCAGTTTGTATACATACATTTCAAACCTATAACTCTTGATGAAGCCCTTTTGGCTTTATGAATAAAACTTTTTAATGTGCTCGGTGGCATCAGGACAGAAGGCCAAGTGTGATGGCAGTGCAGTGGATTGCTTTATATGGCAGAAAATAAAGCTCTAGCTGTCGAGACCATTTTCAGAGAGCCATGCAAGAAGGAGCTACCGATGTGTTCCGATGAAGAAAGGATGATTATGTAGCTGTATAGTGTTTGCTGAGCAAAAACTTTTTGACCTAACTTAATCAGCTGTGAAAGAAGTCAGTATATTTCAGTGATCCAGAGTGCTGATTTAGCTATCAAAGGTAATTCCCGATAACATTTCTGCTACTGCTAATGAATACCTATACTTGCCAACAAAGACCCAAAACGCTATCACATAATTTTCTCCAGTTAGGAAAAGCCTGTGAAAACTCAGGTAGAGGTACCTGCTCAAAGACTGGGTTTTGTTGATGATTATGGCATGTGAGCATTCATGGAGCCAGACTAATTTTAGCTTTCTTCTCAATAGCGTTGTGGGTTTCAGTCTCCATGGCCTGCTGGGCAGGCTGTGCAGCCCTTGGATGTGTGGACTGGAAACAGTGCAATGCAAATGAGCCTGTAAAACTGGTTTGGGGCTCAGATGAAACAATTCAGATGATTTTAATGTAGAGTCCAGTAACTGAAGAGTCTGAAGTCAATCACTTCAACACCATTAAAATGCTGGTATATTTTGTGTGTGCTGCTGAAAGATGAGGAAATTTTCTTTTTGGGAGTAAGAGGGGAATGCTCTGGAAAGAGAAGGCGTCTGTTCAACTTTGATTTAAAAGAAAAAACAAAAAAACTTTGATTTGATTTTCCTTGTAACATCCCCTCACCCCAAGCCTGTAACCTTGATTTTTTTTTCCCCTCCTCTTTTAAACAGATCTGATCTTCATTATACACAGTCTATAAACAATCTTAGCATTAGAACTTATTTCCTAGGCTCATTTTATGAAGGTATTCATTCATCCTCTAAAATACAAAACAACTGTGTGCTGTATGATTCGAATAGAGATTGTAAGTGCTGATGGCTGGCAGCCATTTTCCCCTTGTCTATTGGTTTCTTTAAGGTGGCGCCATAGAAAGCTTCTCAAACACCTTGATTAGACATCAGCTTCTGACTGAGAACACCCTTGACCGCTGTGCATTCTTCAGATTATTGTCAAGGAAAGTCTTATATCTTGCCTTGGACTTGCTGTGATTTTTTTTTTAAACTTTTGAACAGTGATGCCCTTGTTATCAGAGGGTGAGGAGGGGTAGTAATAATAAATAGCCTATAGATCTTGTATGTGACTTACACTCGCTCACTGCAGTCTGACCTCAGAACTTTGACTGGAGCCACTCGGTGGAGCACTCGGTGAGGCTAGGCCCAAGCTCTGGTGCCGGCTACTGAAATAGGGGAAATCCTCGTAGGTTCTGTGCACTGCTGCGTTTCTGCCACTGCAGTGGTGCAGAGGAGTGTTAAACAGGGCCTGGCAGGCATTCTCCTTCCTCGCATACAGTGCAGCAGGACATTAGTTCCACCTCTCAGCAGTGCTTGAAGGAAGTGTATTCTTAGCCAGATTTTAAATTTAATAGAGATGGAGTTGCGTGTTTTGTAGCTATCAGGTTACAATGAGCAATTACAATGGTGAACTCCTGGGTTCACCGAAAACAAAGAGTAAACAGATGAGAGTATTAGATGGTTTCTAATACTTTCATTTGTTCTTTAGACCTTTATGTTGGTGATGCCCATGAAAAAGAACCAAACAAACAGCAATATTTTTTTTTTTTTTAATCACAAAAGGTAACTAGTAGAGGCTGGGACTCTAATGTAAACTTAATAACAGAAGGGCTTCTGAGGTGGAAAATATGCTGGTCTTTCGCATATGAAACACTCATGCTTCAAACTCTCTTGAACTGTAATACCTACATCGCTTTATTTTCCAGAGTTTTAGTAAAGTATCAGATTGTGAGTTGGACAGAAACTTCACGGTGATTCTGAGGTACTTATTCTATGGTGTCTTAATCTAGAAGCCTTGAAGACACTGGAGGGAATGAAGGGGAGCCTCAGCCCCCACCATTTTCTCATCTCCAGCTGGGACAGGGATTTGGAGTATTGTTCTGTTCTTCTAGGGTGGGAATACAGTAAGACAAAATTTGGAAATCACTTAAGTCTATTTGGAATGAGCCTATTTGTTTTTACTATCAGTTTGTTTAATTTAACTGTGTTTTTCCAATGCTCTTGGGAAATTTCATTCTTACAGTGTATGGGAATGGTTAGTCTCAAACTCTGTCTAGACAGCCAAGAGTGCATGTTTTGTCATCCTTCCTGCCAGTCCCTGGTATTTATAATGCATTTGTCACAAGATGACATGAATAATACTTTCTTTCAGATTTTTCAATCTGTCTTAGACTTGACCTATAGTGTTCTTGTTTTTATACAATGTTAGTAACCTCTGTTTAGGTAAGATAGGCAAATGTCTTGCATTAACGCAGAGACGTGTGGTTTTTCCCCTAGAATTTCTGATTCAATTTACGTGGTGGAGCTTAGCTGGGGTTTAGCTGCTAAACTTGTTTGGGCTTATAAAGACTTTTTTTATTTTAACTTCACAACTGTACTTGTCGTAAGAGACTGTCAGTCAAATCTATCTGTTTTGATTTCTCTGAAATGAGCCTTGTTTGAGTTTGGCAGTAGGTTCAGTGAAGTTGAGTTGGAAATCCTGGATTTGTCTTTTTGGAAGGCTGTCGTTCCATGAGATGGTAAATCTGTTCTGAGGGCAGCCCTGTTTGTGTAGATTTTCTTGTTTCTTTTTTGTTTTTAAAAGCCACAGTCACATGATAAAATGATCGGTCTAGTAAAATTCAAACTTTTCCAACAATTTTGAAGGGCTAACTTTTATCAAGAAAGAATTTTTGCTGGATTAAGTATCTTCAGCTACCCACAAACAGCATAAAGAATGACCTGAATAATGTAAAGTGATTTCTGGATTAATATAAAGATGATTGTGCACTCATGTACTATGTGGGTTGTTAGGTACATAGAACTGCTAGCAATAGACCTTGGATCACCTTCTAAGTCATCCATGCTGACAGCGGAG
This sequence comes from Fregata magnificens, assembly GCA_013389945.1. Lineage (NCBI taxonomy): Eukaryota > Metazoa > Chordata > Aves > Suliformes > Fregatidae > Fregata > Fregata magnificens. Next base: position 33,852 of record WAAD01042364.1, read on the forward strand.
AAATGTCATACCAAGAAGGAAGTGCATTAGAAGGACGAAGTGTGTTCTGCATTGTGGTATTTTCCTCTCTGCTTTTACAGTTTTCAGGCTCGGCACACATCACCCAAGTAAAGCAGCTAAGTCCAAGCTGAACGTGTTACGGCCTGTTTCTTGGGGTTGTAGAAAGAATGCCAAAAATTGGTTATGAAATGTCATATGAAGTGTGAAAAGTCACTAGAAAAAAATTAAATGTTCAGTAGAATTCCAGGCTTTGCCATTTGTGAGGAGAGCAGGAGAGGATGCTGCAGTGGTTGCCAAACCAATTGCTTGGTATGTTCACCAGGGACAACTTAAGGTTGCTTTAGGCGAATCTGCTATAGGGTATTACTATTGTCCTTCTTTATACAGCATGCTTCATGAGCTCTTGCTGCTTTTCCTAGAAAATGCATTTATGATTTTAGCCCATCTGCTACATAGTTCTCTAGGTTATCTCTTTCATATACATTCAGACTTTCTCATTTGGCTGTTAAACTGTTTCTTGCCTGTGTTTGCTGGGCTGTGATGAAGTAACGGCTTTTTTCTAACCTGCGTTGGTGATGTATACTTCCAAAAATAACTTTGTTCCTGTTTTATTTTCTTTACCTTTTGAGGTTCCATGCTGTGAAACTTTCCTCAGATATTTCCTGGATCTAGCTTCATGGGATCTGTTTGTGGCAAGGAGTTCTTCCTGCCATGTAATGAATGTAACCAGTAACTGAATATGCTTGGCCTTGCACCACAGCAGCTCTCTTCTCCTCTCAGCTTTGTTTAACAGAACATGATGTTGATGGTGTGCGATCTAGTGCATTGTTTAAGTTTCATAGCTTCATTTCCAAAAGGCCTCTAGGCTATAGACCGCAGACTTCAGTGAACAGTTAATTACAGCATAAGAGAATGTCAGATAGACATCCTAGAATGTGTTTCGAAGCATATCTTTTGCTTCTGCATGGTCTTACAGTGTTTGTGAGTATGTAGATGGCTGGATTTTCTTGTGGAGCTTAAGCATCTTTGTCTCAAGAAATGCTACCTGTGCTTGTGGTAGTATTACCTAGCATCTTACCAGCTGGAGGAATGTTCACATTCAGGGAATAGCTCCGTGAACAACTTATTGCCTGGTTAGCTGCAACATGAGCTGTTCTGTACTGTGAACTGCGTAAGAAGTACTGTGCCTCTCCTTAGCAAGGTTCACTCCTTCAAATGACTCTGCATTTTCCGTGGGGTAAAAATATGTGTATGATCAATTTCTGCGGAGATGCCTATCTGTTAGCTTGTGTGTGTGTCTGTATCCCAAGTCTGTGAAAATCTAACCCTCTTTCAACTGAGTTAAGTTGCATGAATTTTAGAAGCAGTCACGAGAGTCACGATTAGATGCAGAAATTGAGTGTGCAGTCAAATGTCTCAGAATTAAAACTATAATCATAGAATCATAGAATCATTAAGGTTGGAAAAGACCTCTAAGATCATCAAGTCCAACCATCAACTAACACCACCATGACTCCTAAACTAGCCCCTGGAGTGCCACGTCTACACCTTTTTTGAACGCCTCCAGGGTAGACGACTCCACCACCTCTCTGGGCAGCCTGTTCCAATGCCTAACCACTCTTTCAGTAAAGAAATTCTTCCTAATGTCCAATCTAAACCTCCCCTGATGCAACTTGAAGCCATTTCCTCTCGTCCTATCGCTAGTTTCTTGGGAGAAGAAATCCAAGTCTTTATGGGGAAATAAACAGTTGCCAGACAGTTTATAGGCTAGGCAATTGCTTTTAGTGAGTAGGACACACGCATCCATGTAAGTACAGATACTAACATGTGCTATATTTACAGTGTTTAGTGACATCACCAATATGTAATGTGAGTGATTAGTTGTGGATTATGCAAATGTATGTAAGATATCTAATATAAAAGCCATATGGTTTATTGTTTTAATTTTAAAGATAATAAGATTATAGAACTTCCAAGGGTGATAAGGCTCAATTGGCTTTGAGTACCACTGGAAATGTGAACGCTCTTTTAACTTTTGGAAAATACAATGCCTTGTGAAGTAAAAGCCTAACTAAAGACAAACTCGATAAAGACATTAAGTACCTCTAAAATTCTGAACATCCTGACTAAACAGAAGCACAGCTCCTGTGAATGCAGGCAGTGCCTTTGACTTGGTAAATTGCCAGCAAGTGTAAAGTTATTGATTTTTATTAGGACTGCTAGAATTGTCAGTGTGGCTCTTCTGTCTTATTGCAGTTGTTTTTCTTTCTCTAAATGACAGGTATTGCACCACTTTGAAGACAGTGTTGCAAAGCTGAACTGAAAATCTTGGTTTTGGCTGTGTTGTATTCTAATTGCCATTGCACAGCCTTTTTACTTTGGAGAAATTGCTTTGATTCAAGGAAGGCTGATTATAGTCCTAAAGCTTTGAATCCTGCCTATAGTAGTTACATTTTGGTAGGGGAGGTCAGTGCAAATTCGACTGATGGTTGATATTTCTCCATTTTCAGTGCAGCTTTTAAGTGTAAAATAGCGTTGGATGATGATGATGAATTTCCAGAATAGTTGTATAGCTTTCAGTGTTTTTGTCACACACATTTGCACTGAAATCTGGCAGGAACCAGGAATGAAAGGTTGGAATGCTGTGAAGAAGACTTCCCATCTCAAGTTGCCTTCACTGGCTTTGGTTGGGTCAGCATTCTGGCTTAGCACCCATGAAATCTCACTTCTCTCCTGCATCAAGCTTTGTGAGAGCCTTTCCTGACTTACAGGTCCCCTGCTTCCCCTTGGATTCTCTGTTTTGTGTTTGGGAATTTCTCACTTCCCAAACACGAATGTCAGAGTAAACTCTTTCACCAAAGCTTCAGGCAATTTCCTTAGCATAACAACGGTTCATTCAAATTAGTCGTTGCTGCTAATGACTCTGTGTCCCTCCTGTTTGCGGTGAAGCTTCTCAGCAAAGATCGTACAGCCAACAATTTTCAGAACTTTATATATGGTGCATGGCCTCATAGCCCAAGGCATATTAATGTTCTACGTATTTTCCCCTGACTTCACTATGCCTGTTTAAAGCACTGAGCAAACCGGTGCAAGTTTGTGCTGTCGGAGATATCAACTGGAAGGCAATGTTATCCAGATCTCAGGTTGGAATTTTACCTTGTGAGAGCAGTCTCACACACAAAAGGGAGCAAAGAGTTGTAGCCAGACATTTGCAGTATTTTCAGTCACGCTGCTGTGTTTTTTCTGTTTCAGTAGATGAATACAAATTCGGACGTTGCCCTATTTAAATGTGTATTCTTATTGTTCTCCATTATATGTTGCTGCTACGTGGGAGGATAAACATCTTTTTGCATAATCTCTCAGCCCAGATAAACCCATCAATCTTGAAAAAGATTGTGTACAAAGAAAATAATGTTGCATACAGCTGCTAAGTGACTGCAAAGTGTTGCTGTAGTACTAAAATCGCAAAGCAGTTAATAGACTGGAGCCATCTCCAAGCTGGCTGTTGCCTCTTTTTGCTGGAGTCTGACAGCACATCTGCGATGAGCAGAGAGCAGCAGTGTTACCCTGCAAAATACCGCTCACACTCATTCTCTCAAAATTGTCTTGATACCCTTGGCTAAAGAATACTTTTGCCAATGATAGGACATTTTCAAAGTTTTTGCGTACTTTCCTTTTCCACAGGACATCTCTTTTTGCTTTGGAGCTTTCCTGAAGCCAAGAGTCAGGTAATGTCAATCTTCTGTGACTTTATGTCACAGTCTTGTCATGTTGGTCTTCTGTTTCCTCTGCAGAAATGCATGGGTTTTGCGGTAAGGAGTTCCAAGCATAAGTCTTCTGTCTCTTTCCAGTCATCTCGGAGGTAAGGTTTTGAAAAAACCTGGGTTATGGTGTTTGTCAATCGAACAGTTATAAAATGGTGCCAGGTATGTTGGATTTCTTGATATCATTTTCCTTTCTATGGAAATAAATAGAAGGGATGTTTTGGAATGAAAAATGCACTGTTCATTATGTAGACCATCATAGCTACCTGGACTTGAGCTGTGCTTCTATACTGGTGTAACTTCCGTGCCGCACAGGGTACGGTCACATATCCTCTTTTTATTTTGAAGACTTTAATTGTAAACATATGCTTAAACTGGATACGTTCATAGTTGTCATATACATAGTGGCAGAGATCTGCGTTCTAGAATGAGATCAAAGCACAGGCAAGGAAATGTTAGTGCATTTTTGAGATGTGCTTATGTTAGGTCGGTGGTTAGTTTGTGTTTGTATATAATAAACCAGAGACTGCAATTGCAATGGCTCTAGTGTGGCTATTGATTAACTGAATGTAATTTAAACATAATGAGCTTAATGAAAGCATACTTGGTCTTTATGATGTAGACAGCACTGTTTTGAGGCTTGCGGAGTGACGGGAGGGGACATTTTTACAGGGCATATAGTCTGGCCTTTGACTTCAACCTGAAGAAGTAGTCCTCTGTGATCTGACTTCTAAGACAATAGTGAGAGATCAGCAGATACTAAGGGGAGGGACATCACATGCACGGTGATTATCAGTAACTTTTCAACTTTTAAGAGGGTGTGGAAGAAGCATTTTTACTTACCTTATGTGGCTATTGCTGGGCAATGTAGAACAGTACACAGGATCGGGCTCCAGTTTAGCAAAACTGGGATTGTTAATGTATTTGCATTCTAGCTGATAGATATTAACCTGTACTTCTAAATAGAATAGAAATTACAGTCAGAAAAAAGGTTATACAACTTTGTAAACAGTGCAGGTGTTACTGATACACAGAAATTGCTATTACTTATGTTGAGCTGGAATTTATGGTTCTCTAGATTTTTTTCAAAAGTCAGTGGATATGTTGTACGCATAAGGTACCGAATTCGGCTATTTAGCTAGTCTTTTCTAGTGATTCATGCAAAATCCTGTCTCCAGGGGTCTCTGAGACCAGCTGCAGTGATACATTGTGTCTGAGAATCGTGGGTGTTTTCTATTTGCTGATTTTAGGACATTTCTAATGTACGTGGTATTGTAAGGATGCTAGAAATGTAGATAAATGCTGCAGAGTGATATGAATAAAGGTTGCACTGAAATGTAAATAGGCAAAATAATTTGTAATATGATAGGTTTTTAAAAACTTCTAACATTTTTCATGAACAAAAAGCTGTAGTATAAATTCAAAACTATGTAAAGATATGTACATATGTTAAGGGTACTTTTTATTTCAGAATATACATAGCTTTTAGTCTGTGAAAAAGGTAAAGCAAGGAAGTTTTCCTTTTGCTTTAGTTGGCTTGAAGGGAGCTTTACCATAGTCCACAGGCCCATATGCTCTGTGGCAGAGTATATCTGTCCTGCGACCTGGAAGTGGTCTCGTTTACATGTATTTAAAAAGTCTTGGTTTTCTGCCATACAGGCAAAACTTCTTCATTCTAGGTGCCTAAAGGCAGGCTTTTTTACCCATGTAGGAATTAACTTTTCGTTGTAGTAAATCAGCCAAGCACCAAGGAACTCTCCTATTAGAGCTGATGGCTCATCTATTATCTACTGGAGCTCCAGTGTCTGTCAAGATGCTGAATTCTGAATTTGAGGCCTGGGCTTGCTGTGGTTGTTTGGTTTCTTTGGTGGTTGTCCTCCATTCCGCACCTT
>WAAD01042364.1:45666-79612 GCA_013389945.1 Fregata magnificens
AGTGAGCTGTTGAGTGGTTATGCCACTAGGAACCAGCCCACGCTGCTTGTGAACACCACAATTTTCTGTAACCCTTCTCAGCTGACTCATGATCATAGTGGTATAAAATTACTCTTTGCCTAGAATTGCTTTTTATTTTTTAAAAAGCAGACAGCCTCCCTACCCGAATCATACAATTATTCAACAGAATTTACTCTGAAGGGAGGGCAGGAGAACCCCTGAAGGAAAAGGAAAATTTTAAGTGGTCAGGATAGAAGCACATGATATATGTGGACCTTGTTCTATGGGGACTCCACGCTGGCCTGCCAAAATCAAGCAGGAAATGGAAACAGAGAAGAGAAATTCTTGGCTTCTGAGTCAGACTTGAGGGTTAAGCCACAGTCAAGCCACGGATGCCCTCTAAATCTTTCTAGGTAGGATCATGGAAATTGGATGTGATGGAACAGAGCTTTTGGTCAATGGAAAGTCCTGATCTAGAGTCATGTGAGGTTCACTTCATGTTTTATCTAAAAGGCTTGTCCAAAATAGTGGTGTTTCTCATATCACAAGCTGAACTACAGGAATTTTGCTTTAGTCAAGGTTATTGAAACCCAGAGGGAAAGCTGCTTTAGAGACCCCTTACAGAGTAATGTTCTGAGAAAATTGTTCTTTTGATGCCTTGATTTGAAACTCATGCTTCTCATTAACACAAGCTGCAGGGTGCCTGGAGATCTGTCACTGACAAGGGTCTGTGTTAGCTGGAAAGCAGTGTGAATCCACCACATGGGTACATGGGTGTACAGGGTTAAACAGCAAAGTAGGAAAAGAAAGGAGATACTCAGATTAGGTATCTGCTAGCGATTCGAGAGCCACATTATTTAAGAAAAAATCTGTACCGAGCTAATTTTCAGGAAACCAGCTATCCTGGCAGATTGACCAATGCAGTGTGACATGAGAACACTGCCTCCTGATACTTTCATTTAGGGAAATATTTTTTCTTCCCAGTTGAACATGAGCATTCCTATGGAACCTGNAGTTGTAGTGCTACTGAAGATGTGAATCCTCTGAGCTGGAGGCTTCTGGTCTTGCCTGTCTGTAGAGGAGCTGCTGGAGATTTTTTTGAGTTACCCCTGATCATGTGTAGTCTGACAGCCATCATTCTCATATTCAGAGACAGACTATAGAGTAATGTGAACACAGTGCTGTTGTGTTTCACTTCTAGTGCTGACCTACAATATCCTATTTTACTGACTAGCTTAAGTGTATATTTCTTCTGTTTATTTTTGGGTAGCAGTTCCTTTCTTGGTGACATATTATAGTTTCTGGGTAGAGGAAGGAGATAAAATAGCAGAATTCCTGAGTTCTGTGGTACCAGTATTATACAGTGTAATGTGTCATTTGATGTATTGCTCACTGCAGCACGTCTGGATAAATTGCGAGATTTGTGTGAAACTTAGAGCAATGTGCTGTCATATACCTAGGTCAGATTTTCAGAGGAAAACACATCATCATTTGACAAGTGAACAGAGAGTAGCCAAATAATGTGCAACAAAGTTTCAATATGTGAAAACCAACTGTATAATACATAGGCTTAAAAGGTTCACTAGTTTTTCTAACTTCCTTTGGAGATTGTTTGCTGCCTTGTTAATCTTCTAAAGGAACATGAAATGATCCATTTGTGTTCTGAAATTATTATAACTCTTAATCAGCACAAAGAGCACTAGTTTAAGTATTTCCCTAACATCAGTTCAGTGCATTTTCACTTAGAGAATTTGACCTACAAAAGACATTATAGTACCCTACCAAAAAAAAAGCCCCCTCAAGTTTTTGTTTGAGTACCTTGTGCAAAATAATTCTAGTGATAGATGCATGTATTTGCCTACTTCATTCTCCAGACCTAACAGAAAAGGCTGTTCTTAACTTGTAGTTGCTAACATAAGGTTACTTGTGGTTTTACTACCATAGAGTAAAATCCTAATGAGAAAAAGGCATATTAGCAGCTTAAGAGGAGAAAACGTGGAACTTGGATTTTACTTGGTGCTGACTTATGTTTACTAGTTTGAATTAGAACTGTAACTTTAATATTCCTGAAGACAAGGCCTTAAAAAGAAGCTTGTTGCCTTATGAAAATGATCTTTGTTAGTTTAGAGTAACTTGGTCTAATTCCTCATAGTTCATTCACTTTTTGTTTTGCATGTAGAATGGAAGAAAGTATGAGTTCTTATTACCAAATAGTTCAGAATGATCTCTCTGTCTGGTGTCTTCTCTCTGAAGTCATAGAATCATAGTCATTTAGGTTGGAAAAGACCTTTAAGATCATCCCCTCACACTGCCAAGTCCACCGCTAAACCATGTCCCAAAGTGCCACATCTACATGCCTTTTAAATATGTCTGGGGATGGTGACTCAACCATTTCCCTGGGCAGCCTGTTCCAATGCTTGACAACCCTTTCAGTGAAGAAATTTTTCCTGATATCCAGTCTAAACCTCCCCTGACGCAACTTGAGGCCGTTTCCTCTTGTCCTATCGCTGGTTACTTGGGAGAAGAGTCCAACACCCACCTCACTACAACCTCCTTTCAGGTAGTTGTAGAGAGTGATGAGGTCTCCCCTCAGCCTCCTCTTCTCCAGGCTAAACAACCCCAGCTCCCTCAGCCGCTCCTCATAAGACTTGTGCTCTAGACCCTTCATCAGCTTCATTGCACTTCTCTGGACATGCTCCAGCACCTCAATGTCCTTCTTGTAGTGAGGGGCCCAAAACTGAACACAGTATTCGAGATGCGGCCTCGCCAGTGCCAAGTACAGGGGCACGATCACTTCCCTACTCCTGCTGGCCATGCTATTCCTGATGCAAGCCAGGATGCTGCTGGCCTTCTTGGCCACCTGGGCACACTGCTGGCTCATATTCAGCTGGCTGTCGACCAACACTCCCAGGTCCTTTTCTGTCAGGCAGCTTTCCAGCCACCCTTCCCCAAGCCTGTAGCATTGCATGGGGTTGTTGTGACCCAAGTGCAGGACCTGGCACTTGGCCTTGTTGAACCTCATACCGTTGGCCTCAGCCCATTGATCCAGCCTGTCCAGATCAATCATATATAAAGTTTAAAATTCCTACCAAGTATGTGAAACCTCTTCATTGCTGCATTTTTGTGTGTGTGTTCTGGGTACCTACTTGCTTCTTGAGCAGACCCCATTAATAATGCTATGCACAAATGCCTTTTGTAGTTGTTACAGAATAAATACATGCTTGTACTAAAGAAGATTTTTGTGTGCATCTGGAGCCTGCTGCATCTCAAAGCAATCAGTAATTGGCTATATTTTTCATGATTTTTAATTAGAATAATTACACTGATGTTGTGTCTTGTGATGTATTGCATGATCAGAGAGCAACTCGAAAGTGACCTGGCTTGTTCATATAATGTACCTGAAGTCAGTAAAGCTACAGACTATTATACAGCTAAAACAGTAACTTGCTTTCTTTGCTTAACATCTGCTACACTCAATATGTGATTCATCCTACTGATGGCAGCTTTTCCAACTTGACTCTCTCTTGAAGACACATTAAAAGATGTAGAAAAATGAAGTTGTTATGAACATGCTCATCCAGAAACAGAGGCAACAAAACTTCACATATTCCTACTGTTTCTTTCCTTGGCTAATGTGGTAATACTGTCTGTTCCCAGAGGTGAGTTGTTTCTGACTGGGATAGTGAGGAGCTAATAATACAGTGTATGAAGTGCCACATATATGTTAAAGTGTGAAGGGAAAGGTAGTATCTCATGTTAAATCAGCTGAAAAAATTGCAGAAAATGACAGAACAAGAGAGCTCGTCAGCTTGTCAGCCTTCCTTATTACTTTTGCAGCGCTATAGTTTGGTCTAATCAAAGAGATTACCTCTTCATGCAAATATTGCTTTATGTTTTTCCTCAGACTCTTGTGGCTACACCACCACTGTGGCTATGTAACGGAATGACAAATGCATAAACTTAGTTTGATTCATTACCTGTGAAGTTATTTCTAGTGTTCTCACTGCTTGCTGCATTTCTTATTTGTTACACAAGCACTCCATGTGCTTGTTGAAATCTGATAGGAAAAATTAGTTAATCAGGAACTCAACTGAGATCAGAACCTGAATGAAGCATATTAATATACTTGTCTTGTGCGAGGAAAAGACTAATGGACTGCTCAAATCATGTCTTTTTTTTTTTTCCCTACATTGCTGACTTGAATACATTAAAAAACCAAAACCAAAAACCAAACCAAGCAAACAAAAAAGCCCCACGCAAAACAAACCTACCTGTCCTTTCATAACTTTGAGCAAAGCTTTGGTACTTCTCTCTTCGGCAAGTTAACAGTTTTTCCTCTTAAAAACATGCCTTTTGGCTTGATTAGTTTTGAACAATCTGAATATTTTTCAGACCTGTATGCAAACATTTTTGCTCTCCTCTATAATTTAAGAAAACTTTGCCTTGAAGTGATTGTGACCGGTTGGAAGTGTAACTGGCTGTGCAGGAGCATGATCCTCCTGCTGTAAGGTGAGTGATAGGGTCTTGTAGTTGTTAGGGTGATAGGCTCACCAGTAAAAGTCTACCCTTACTCTGCACAGAGTATCGGGTGAGAGATTTTACTGTGCAATGATAATACTTGTGGTTTAGTTTAGGTCTTATTTCTTTTGCCTGAATAACCATGGACTGTGTTTTGTACCTCTACTGTGATAAATGTAGGTTAATGACCTAAATTGTTATGCTTATCTAAATAGAAGGAAATGTACCTAAATATAAGAATCAGTCATGTACAACCTTGTAGCTATTTGACAGAGCTGCTGCTTTTGCACCCCAAGTTACAAGTTTTGCCACTGACAGTCTGAAGTTCTTATCTGCCCCACACCTTGTGGATACTTTTACAGAGCATCTTCCCTTAGTGAAGACATGCTGTTGAATAAATATTAAAAAATCAGCCTCATGCAAGTATAAGGTTTCATTTTCATTTCTCTAGCTTTGAACTGTGCACAGCTAGAGTTGTGATTTAAATTAATCCAATGCATTTCAGGCATGCTAGAAAGAGAAGAAATATATATTTCAAACTAAAAATATCCATCTCAAGTCCAGTGTTTAATTAAAAAAAAAAAAGTCTTCCTAATAGTCAAAACACACAGTTTATTCAAGTACACTTCCATGGTAGTGGTATGCAATCTGTAAAAATTAAACAGGAAGAGGGAAAAAACTGGTTTTGAATAAATGACTATTCCTCAGATAACTCTGAGTCATTTATTCTCCAGTACTTCTGTTCTGAACCTCAGTGGAACCCCTCGTTTTTCATGTAACCTGTATGAGGTACTTAAGACCTCCAGCATCCCTGGAACATTGATTGGGTGGGAGAAGTGCAGTGAGTGAAACAAATGAAAGAGGTCACTTCATAATTTTATAGCCTTCTCTGTACAGGCTGAATTTATAAAGCCTTTAATTGAATGATTCTGCATTCTCGTGAGGATTTGTTTAACAATTGAACTTCCCCCCCCCTCCAGGTAGGGCTATGTAAAAGTGATCTTAAAAAGATCTGTGCCTTACCTTAGGGTATTAGCCTAATTTAGGTCCCATACCATTCTAAAAGATATACTGCACAATGCAGGAGTTGAGAGAAAAAGATGTAGTTGTTAGTGTAGAAATACAGGGATTCTCAACACTGCATACGTAAGGCCTCTAAATATCTTAAAAGTTAGTAAAAGAACCACCCTCCTCTGCGAAACTTAGGAGAAAAAGATACTCGGATGTCTTGTAAATACAAAATGGAAAGGAGAAAGTTGAACAAAACTTTTGTTTACTCAGAAAACATCAAAACCGTCAACAAAATGAATGAACCAGAAAGGCTACATGTTCCTGTTTCAGAGACCAAAGTTTCCAGACTAGGCTTAAAGACTGATGATATTTCTGTCTCATCCAGCCCACGTGCAGAACAGTTGGAGGTGTCCTCAGAGTTAGTCTGCATCCTCAGAATCAGAAATAAATGAGTGAGGGTTCCAGTTCCGCCCCCCCCACCCTCCGGCGTATTCGAGTGCCTTCTCCTGTCTGACTGACTACTGCTTCTGGCTGGGTAGCGTGGGTTTTGCATTTTGGATGTAAAAGCTCTGATTCTTGTTTACAATTGTGGCACGTGTAAAGGTATCTAAGAAATATGAAGGAGATGACAGCCCTAAGCAAAAGAGTTATCATTAACCTATGTCTAAATCCTGTATCCTACAGTCTCTGAATTTTTATCTTTGGGTGCTCCTTTACTTACTAACCACATCCTCTGAAGATGTTCTTCTGTGGAGCATCCTTCTGTATTGCCCAGGAGCAAATAGATATATATCCTTCCCAGATACACTCTCTGTTCCATTTGATTTAATTGCATTGACCTGTAGCTGGATGGCTTGTACCCTATTAAGAAAGTAGCCCCTTGGCCTTTTCTACTCTGTTCTGGAAACAGTTATTTTATTGTCCTCCTCATCACCATGAGGCTTGTTCCTATGATGTGGTATGGTTTCTCTTTTGTCACTCCCTAGAGGATGTGGCAGTGTAGTTTAGGTTGCCTTGAAAAATGTCTTTGTATGTTGCCCTGTGCTCATCTTAGAGAGGAGAATTAAGATATATGGGGGAAGAGAAAGGTGCAGAGGTTTGTGGCTATCTCGCTTTCCTTCAAAGGTGTGTGTTCTACCTCTAGGATTGTCTCTTGAGAAAGCACTGTCTCCTACCCCAAGAGGTTTATATTTATGCTAAGCAATTTGGTTGCATCTGAGTAGCAGGTTCTTTGATGATACTTTGTTTATTCTGGGAATGGTAACACCTCTGTATTAAGGCTGAAAACCTTGTAAACCTTGTCTGTCTTGTTGTTTGCTAGGCAACTGGTTGATGTAGGTGAGTAGCAGAAATGCCAGGCCATGTAACTGGAGTGCTGTTGGCTGTATTTGATGCCCATTTGTGGCTGGGGGCAAATGTGGCTGTTGAATTCCTCTGACCGCTGCTTTTCTTTGACTTTTGGAGTGAGGTTCCACTTAGCACAGATAGAGCTCTGCTAGCCCTTCCTTGGAGCCTGGCACTGAGATAGTTAGATTAACCATGCTGGGCTTTCACTGTGCCTTTCATGGCTAGAACACCATGTGCAATTATTCTGTGTAAGTGCCTTTGGTGACAGAAAATTGCAGACCAGTAAATGCAATGTACACGGTATATCTAATATGGGATGTTGATTGACACAGCAGGGACACCACGGGGACAATATCTTTCAGGTTTATTAAATACAAATTAATTTGATATATTCAGGAAGCTGATTGTACCTTCTGGGGAAAAAACCTGAAACATGTCTTATCAGTGGACATGTGCTGTGTGAAGCTGCAGGGAGCTCTCTGCACAGGAATTCCAGCTGTGCCTATCCTCCCCTCAGTATAAACTGAGGGCCACTTTGGCCTGCATAGGTGTGTCTAAACTGGGGCTTGAGAGCGCTTCCTTGCTCCCAGGTTCATGGCTGTGTGCTGACTTTCTACAATAATATGCAAAGGCAATTTAGAAGTAGACTTTTGTTTTTAAAAGGGCTCTATGTAAAGATGGCTTCAGAAGTCTTAAAGGAATCAACTTAAACCCATTAGTAGAACTGGTCAAGAAACTACATTCCTGTCTTCAGAAAGTTTGAGACTTCAGAATGTTTCCTGTTCCATGAAGTATGATGAACTTACAAAGTCTTTTTCATTTTCCAGAAGTACTTTGAGAAAGGGACAACTACAGCTGTGTGGATACTAGGTTGATGGTTAGGAGATGATATACTGAAGTCTCTGGTCTCCTCTCTGCTTTACAGATGAAAATACACATAACACAAACATTTTAACCTTGATTTTAAAAAGGTAGAAGAAAATTCCTTAGACTGCCAGCTTAAACCTGGGTCTTCCAGGTACCAAGTATACTTGAGCATGTAAGGATTTGCTGACTCTACTGTCAGGTGAGTTGAAGGGAGCAAGCACTTGCTGCTGCTTTTTTTTCTGATGATGTTCTTCCTGTTGGGTGTTTGAATGAAATTTGTTTTCCTTAGGATTATGACCCGATTACTTCAGAGAAACTGTTTATGGTGAAAGTTGCATCAGAATTGGTGCAGCTTTGCCCACTGTTTACCTTAACCAAATGGTTGGGAGTTTGTGAAAGAGGTTTAATTGAAATTTCCTGTCTGGATCTGCATGTGTAGAATAGCACAAACACAAAGTCCACAGTGGTAAATAACACAGGGTGATTATCTTGCTGCTAGGCAAGATTGTTTCAACTTCTGGCATATTTATTTTAAATAGCCTTATTAATACAGAGCCCTGTGTCATCTTGCTTGGCGAAACTTAGCTTAAGCTGATGAATGCCTATGTATTCTTTTGGGCTGAATTAAAGATAACCTGCTGGATGATTTTGTATTCTTTGCTAGGTGCAAAGTGTAGTACTGGTAGACTCTGGTCTGAATGATCTCCTTTTGTAAACCAAGCAGTTCTTGTGCAACGGAAAGAATATTTGCGCAAAATCCTAAAACCAGACACTAAATAGAGATACACAGAAAGAAAACAGACACCGTATGATGAGTGATGCATACAAGTATTTTCAAAGAAACAGAATATTTTACTACCTATTTCAGTCACATAAAGGCTTAAAATTATGGTTTTGCTTTCAAATATCTATCACCAAATCAAAATTACATTTCAAATGATGTAACATTGCTTCTGCTAAAAACCCTGTGAAAGTATGTTTTCTAATGTGACCTGGATATCTTGATGAGGCACCATTTTTCATCTAGTCTGAATCCTTGTTTACTTGCATGGCTTCTGATGGGACTTGAAAAAGGTAAGGAAAAATGAGGAATCGCTTCTGAGAGAAATATTTATAAGCCTATACCTGGAGATATGCAGCTCTTCTTTGACTCTGGTAAAATATACTGAAGAGAGGAGATTGTTTGGGTGACACAGGCTCAAAATAGGGGTAGCTTAGTTACTTCGAGAATTGCTTCTGTCTCTATTGGTTTGGACAAGACTTTATTTCCATTGAGGAGAGTTTTAGCTGCTTGGCTGGTAGTTCCTAAAGTTCTTACTCAAAAAAATATTCTTACGAACATAGAACAACTACTGGAGAGCGTTTGATTAACCAAAAGAGTAATGATCAGGTTTACATCATCTCTTGGAACCTCATTCACAACAAGCATATGAAGACTGCTTAATGTAAGTTCTCATGTGCTTTTCTTTAAGTAGGTAGCAAGTTATGTGGTTTTATGAAATCTCTAAACTGTGAGGAAAATGCTTTCTTCTAAGGTACGCTTCCAAGGTAGCCATACAAAAATAACTTGTTATGATAGCAAATTCAGAATGAAGTCATAAACTGCTTTAACCTTCTACAATTGCCAATGAAAACAAGAACCATAAAATCGCTTTCTCTGACCTACTGTCTCGCAGGCAATCTTACACTAATTTACAAAAGCTACTCCAGAATAAAGCAATTATGCTTGGTGAAACACACATGGAGATTGAGCCCCCCCCCCCCAACATCCTGACTTGATTCAACTTTGCCTATCTTGTTCTTAGCCCTTCTCCCCTATCCTCCCTCCAGCCCTGACACACATACCCAAAGAGCCCCTCAGTGCTTTGCAGCTGGACGTTTAGAAATAGCTTTGAAAAATAAAATGCTAACAATTAACATAACCGTACAGCATTGTGTTTGATAAAGCCTGGAACTGTACGTCTTACACAATGAGGCCTAAAAATCAATGTGGCAGTGCCAAGTTTTCTGCTGACAGGGTGTTTTGGCTGTCCCTTGGACCTGTGTCTAACAGCAATAATACCACAATTACGAAGTGCAAGACCCGTGTAGCTAAACTTTTACCTCACTGACAACAAAGAATGTGCCAGTTGCAATGTATTAGGCTTTCCCTTGACAAGCTTAAGGCACAAGAATGAGACGGTTGCATGGGAAAGACTGGTGAAGTAATCAATCAAATCTGTGTTTTAGTCTATTCATGCTTGTAGCTAAGAAACTGAGACTAAAGGGACAGGGAAAAAAGATGATGGGTCATAGCTTTTCTATCTCCTCTTTTTAATCATAGTGCTTTACTAGGTTAGGAGGCTGACCTCCAGGCAGTGGAGAGGGGAGAGGCTCCTATGCAGAGCCTCAAGACTCACTCCCCCGGGTTTCCCTTTTCCCTGAAGCTTTGGAAACATTTCACTGCGAGGCTTACAGCAGTACAAGCAGCTGCTTATTTCCCAACCTGACTCCTATTTAACTCCTCTAACATTGAACAGTTATTCTTGCTCTTTGCCTTGGTCCCCATTTCATCTTTCTCCTGAGTTTCGTGTAGCCATTTACCTTTGTGTTCACTAAGGTACACCAAATGAGAATAATAATATTTTATCTCCAATACAGGTCAGTGGGGAATTGAGCTCTGTTAATCATATTCCAAATTATTTCTGTTTGTGAGACAATTTTGCCTTTCTTTATAGAAGCAAATTGTGCACTATATTCAGATGTCTTTTAGTGGAATAATTACTGTTGCAATCTTAATTTACCCTTCTATCCCTCAAAAAAAAATCTCGAATATGTTTGGATAATTAAATAATCAATATCATTTTTTTATCTCCTTTCGATACACCATTCTATAATAAAGAGAACTGGACT
This sequence comes from Fregata magnificens, assembly GCA_013389945.1. Lineage (NCBI taxonomy): Eukaryota > Metazoa > Chordata > Aves > Suliformes > Fregatidae > Fregata > Fregata magnificens. The sequence goes on from WAAD01042364.1 coordinate 56,302, forward strand.
ACACAGCAGAAATCAAACTATTACTAGTAATTAGAATTAGCACTATTAAGAGTGTTGAGGAATCTTGAGTTACAAAGAATGTCAAACAAAAAAGGTTGTAGAGACGTTGAACAAATCTTATATGGCATGAGGGGCTGAGAAACTCATGATTTCATTTTATCTACACTGGTGTTGGCAAGAACCCTTGCAAAAATTACCCATCCATTTAAAAATTATTTCATCCTTACTGGAATTCAGTTCTTAGTGATTTTCCTAGATGGATCGCAGTTGGTGTGTGAAACTTTCAATGGTGTAGTCTAATCAATACCATCAGTGTCAAGATACTTTCCTTATGCCTCTTGTATTTCAACTGAGGTCGAAGATTATTAATGGGTACAATTTCTTGGAAACAACTTGATATTTTCGAAAACTTCCATGTGATATGGCCACTTCTGAGCTGCATTAACATTTCCATTTCATTAATCATTGTGACCTAAGGTGGGCGGGTCATTATGTGGTTTCCTAATTTTTCTTCCCTTTTTTGCCCCTCTCAAGTCCTTGATTTTGGGAAGTAGACACATATAAGCAGCTTGCATGTTAATGAAAATTGGCTTATTTTCTCCAGGGAGTGTAACAAATTCAAACTAAAGCTTTATTTTTGATCTTCTCCACTAATGAGGACTTTTATTTGTATAACTTCAAACAATGTGTTAGTTCCACACTGATACTTTGTGTATACAGTTGCTGCCTAGGAACAATTTTTTTAATGCATGATAGCTGAAAAACCGCTGTTGTACACTCCTAATTCTAAACATAGAAGAAATTTTCAAATGGCAGAGTGGTTTTATTAAGGAAAATAACTTTGACTACTTTGAAAGCAAAAGTCTCAGTGCATGGGTGGGGGAGAGTAACTGAAAATTTGAAAAATGGTAACCTATCTTGTAATGTTCTTCAGAAGCAAAATTTTCTAAACAATGTTTGTATATCTTAGGGACTGTAGTTTCCATTATGCATAGGAGCCCTCTCAGGCCAAACTCTTGTTGGAGCTCACCTCTAATGTAGAAGAGGTAGGAGTTCCTAGCTTTAGTGAAGTGATGAAGCATAATTTATAAGACGAAACTGAAGTTCCAGTGCAAGTGATATATGGAGACAGACAGCAAGATAATGCTTTTGAAGCAGAAATGTTGGTGGGGACAATGACGAAAACCACACCTTTGCTGTAGATGTTTCTTTAGAGTTCTTATTCTGTAGGCTCTCTTGTAACGCAGATGAATTCTTATTAGTTATCATAAAAATATTGCCCAAAACTCACTGAAATGGCGTTAAGGTTTGATTGCAAAATGAATTTGAGAACTTGGAGTGGCAAACCTGGCCCTCTTCTATGTTATAATACAGTTTTTGATTATATGATAGCATATTATTTCTTCTATCAACTGCTGCTTCAGTTAATTCACTTATGAAGTACTGTTTGTATGGTATTCTTTCTATAAATTCAGTAATCTTTCTTCAGACTGTTTTTACATCTTCCCAGATTTATTTACATGCACCCCTCTCAGTCACTTCCCCCAACTTTTAAGCGTTAAGTAGATCAAAGCTAAAAGCAGCAATACATGGCCTTATGTTAGCTTACGTATTAATTGTCCATATTAATTTCTCTGACAGCTACTTTGCTTTGAGCAGATGTTTTCACTGAAGAATTCAGTAATACCTAAGCGCCTTTAATACGGTCATGTGAGTCCTCATTTAGTTTTGTTCTTTTCAATATACGTTCACTTGTCTCTCTAGACTGAATGTTGTCTCTGATCCCATTGTTCACATCTTCATTTTTAGCTCTTTTAGAAACTCTTGAGTTTTTTAGTTTATCTTTTTTTTTTTTTTAAATCACATGCCAAGTTTGAAACACTTTGTTTTGCTAGCTTATATGTTATTGTCAAATAACCTACTTGTCCAAGAGGTGGTTGGAGTGTGCAAGTGTGAAACCGTATCTGTGCTGTAGTTACCTTTTATCATGTATCATTTATCTGTAATCTGTTTATACTAACACCAGTTAATTTGGGCTCTTACAGTTTACTAAAAGGGTCTACTAAACACCAAGTTGTACCTTGGGAATAAATAATTCTAAAGATCTTGGTATAATATAAAGCTTATCAGTAACTGTTTCCCAAAGCAAAGAATCTTGCATGTTATCCATGCTTCCAAAGCCTCTTGCTGTATGTTGAGTGTCTTTTAATGCATTAAGAAATAGAGGGAAGAAAATTTATCTTCCTCACACTTGGAAACTGTATATGTCTGAGAGTGTCCACAGCGAGTGAAGGGAAAGCTTGTTGCTTTATTAACTCTTCTTTCAATTCATGGAAGAAGATCTGAGCCAGTATAAATTTGAAGCAAATGGTGTTACCCTGAAGGACAAGTTACCTCCAACCTAATTTCTTTACTTGGATTCTTCTTCATATAATTCCTCTGCCCCAACCTTAGAACAAGGATGTGCTCTGTACCCTTCTGTTTGACTCCTAACAGAAAAGACTACTTAGGAAATGCTTTAATGTGATTTTCCAAGCCTGTGTACCAGGACCAGAAAATGTTGCTGGTAAATGCATGATTTCTGCTTCTCTGCCTATAGGAACACAGAAAAGAAGTGCATGAATGATATTTGCAAGTTAAACTAAGGAAGAAAGCGTTTAGGAGAACTTGGTAGTAAAAAAAAAAAAAAAAAAAAAAAAAAANGAAAGGCCTTTACTGGCTATCCATGATTTTCAGATATTTAAGGTGTTATTTAAATTCAGGTTTTTATGACTCATAGAAGGTTTATGGTAGACAGGAAAGATCCAGTGAGCGGAAATGCAGAACAGGAGTTATGACTTACGTTGAGATAAACCACCAGTATCACTCACGAGTATTTATATTCATTGATGGTAAGGCTCAAATGACTCTTCACGGTGGCTTTTCCTTATGTGGAAAAATTTCCGAGTATACTTAATGAGGTTGACTTCAAAAGAAGTAGCTGTGGCCTCACCATGTAAATATTTGCTGTTTGGATAGTTCCTCTTAAAAGAATAAGCTTCATGTCATAACTTCCAGTGTTTTAGTATTTTCCCCCAAGTTTCTATACTCTGTTCCATTTTGTTTAAATGCACAAATACCATTTACAACAGTCCATGATTGCTTATGCAGTTTTATTTTTGATAGGGGCAAGGATGTTCTTATTCAGCTCCTACCCCTCTTATTCAACCCTTCTACTGAGAAAAGCTGGTGAGGCAAGTCACCACAGAGACCTAGTTGTTATGTTTACACTTTGTCCTAGAAATAGCTTCATGCTTGTGCTCCAGCTCATGCTTGTCTAGCATCCAAACAGCTGGCATTTAAGCCTGCCTCAGATGTAGGCTTTAGCTAAACTCTGAAGCATGAGGGAAAAGAATGCCTGAGAGCCTTGGGTGGACCTGGTCAAGCACCATGTGATGTGGTATGATCAGGAACAGCAATGGGTCATGTTTGTCTCAGCCCTCACCCAATGTATCATACTGCATTACGTAATTAACATGGGGCAGTCACATCTGGAGAGCTCACATGCAATGAAGTAGTAGAGGGAGAGTAAAAACTGTCCTTTTTTGACACTGTGAATGCATAGAGAGCAGCTTAGAGGGTATGTCATACTATAGTCTACTTCCTGGGCCATACTCCTGTACAGGATGTAAATGAGGCCAGAGTTCTTGAGTGTTTTTCTGGGGCTAATGAAATATGTGTGTGTGTGTGTCTGTGTATATGTAGATATGAATACAAATATGGAGTTAAATGTCTTCACATTAGCATAGCAGCTTTGCCTACCTCATTCACCACGTTCCTGTATAACTTTGTGTGCAACATGAATAGGAGAAGATTATAGTATTACAGCCCTGGGAAGTGTCCTGAGAGCTTGCCAAGCAGAACAGTTGTTTAGTATTACCTCTGTTTAGAAGCAATTATGTCCAGGAAAATACAATTCAGATCAGACCTTCTAAAGCTTGTGAAGGCTAGTTCACTGTTAACTATTTCAATGCCAGTTGATGCATCTAAAATCACTAGTTTGTTTCATCATTTGCTGAGGTACTCATGGCACTGCTGTGCCTGTGCTGGGCAAAATACCAAAATGAGGGGGGGGTCAAGGAAATGCCTGTAAAATGTTATTGGGGTGCTCAAAGTTTCTGTCACTTTGGTTTCAAGCCTTAGTGATGAGATTGTCCTGTGGAACAAGCAGGTAGTATTGAGGAGGAGGGGTTGGATAATCAGAAGGAGGGAGGGCTCAGCTATGGTTACCTGGGAGGTGGCTTCTGAATGGAGGACTGACAACACAGGTGGGATCCTTTAATCCATGCTGGTGGGGCAGGAGGACTAATCAGCTGGTGGTAAAAGGGAGTAGGGATTTGTCTCTATGGGGAAGGGAGAATTTTGCCCTAAGGGTCACTGAGCTCTGTGGTTGATTGTCCTAACAGAGGAAACTGCCTGTCTCTCCCTTTTCCCTTCCCCAAGCTTTTTGTGATACTAAGCTGCTTAGCTTTTAGGTTTGAAGGATACTGGACAGATGATTTTTTTTTTCTTTCCCCCGCTACAGAAAGGAAACATGATGTAGGGATGCAAGCTTTTGCTGCTTAGGATATTGGCTCTTACCTGAGGTGGCTTCTCTTCTATGTTTTGAATTGTACTTCTTTTCTTCAACTCCATCTGTGGCTGCCTGACAATCAGCTGATGTTGACATCCATGCAGAGTAGCAGATAGTGAAATTGCTTGTGAGCACCAAGAACCTCTTGAGCAAAGGTCTAGCAATTGGTTCCTTACGGGATGGGGGCATGTTTTTCTCCCAAGAGCTTGTTCATTGGTACGAGGTCAATTGTATGAGGTTCAACAAGGCCAAGTGCCGGGTCCTGCACTTGGGTCACAACAACCCCGTGCAATGCTGCAGGCTTGGGGAAGGGTGGCTGGAAAGCTGCCTGACAGGAAAGGACCTGGGGGTGCTGGTCGACAGCCAGCTGAATATGAGCCGGCAGTGTGCCCAGGTGGCCAAGAAGGCCAGCAGCATCCTGGCTTGCATCAGAAATAGTGTGGCCAGCAGGAGTAGGGAAGTGATCGTGCCCCTGTACTCAGCACTGGTGAGGCCGCATCTCGAATACTGTGTTCGGTTTTGGGCCCCTCACTACAAGAAGGACATTGAGGTGCTGGAGCATGTCCAGAGAAGTGCAATGAAGCTGATGAAGGGTCTAGAGCACAAGTCTTATGAGGAGCGGCTGAGGGAGCTGGGGTTGTTTAGCCTGGAGAAGAGGAGGCTGAGGGGAGACCTCATCACTCTCTACAACTACCTGAAAGGAGGTTGTAGTGAGGTGGGTGTTGGACTCTTCTCCCAAGTAACCAGCGATAGGACAAGAGGAAACGGCCTCAAGTTGCGTCAGGGGAGGTTTAGACTGGATATCAGGAAAAATTTCTTCACTGAAAGGGTTGTCAAACATTGGAACAGGCTGCCCAGGGAAATGATTGAGTCACCATCCCTGGAGGTATTTCAAAAAATGTGTAGATGCGGCACTTCGGGACATGCTTTAGGAGGTATGGTGGTGTTAGGTTGACGATTGGACTTGATGATCTTAGAGGTCTTTTCCAACCTTAAGGATTCTATGATTCTATTCTATCATCTCCCCATGAGCTTTCTCTGGTCACAAGTTACATATATCAGAGCCATGAAGATGGTGAAGGGTTTAGGGGTGAAGCCATATGAGGAGCAGCTGAAGGCACTTGGTCTGTTCAGCCTGGAGAAGAGGAGACTGAGGGGAGACCTCATCGCGGTCTACACCTTCCTCACAAGGGGAAGAGGAGGGGCAGGCGCTGATATCTCCTCCCTGGCGACCAGTGACAGGACCCGAGGGAATGGCAGGGAGATATGCCAGGGGAGGATTAGGTTGGGTATTAGGAAAAGGTTCTTCACCCGGAGGGTGGTGGAGCACTGGAACAGGCTCCCCAGGGAGGCAGTCACGGCACCGAGCCTGACAGTATTCAAGAAGCATTTGGACAATGCCCTCAGACACATGGTGTGAATTTTGGGGTTGTCCTATACAGGGTCAGGAGTTGGACTCAATGATCCTTGCAGGTCCCTTCCAACTCAGGACATTCTGTGATTGGTTCTGATTTACCCTGGCACCTCCAGACCTTGTATAAATTCAAGAAGTCAAAGTTGATTTACTTTATTTTTTTCCTATATGTGTTTCTGCTGCTATAATAGGGGAAACGCTGACTTTATTCTGAGCAGCTCTACTGCAAAGGGTGGTTCTTCCTAGCACAAAATACTTAGCTTTGCAACCAAGCAGGAATGACCAGATACGTCCATCTGCCTGTCATCCAGAACAGTTCCCCGCAGTAGAAACTGATACAGCCAACTGCTTTACCACCAGTGTAGCTCTGGGAAAAGATTTCGAAACAAGTCCAAAGGAGAGTTAATTCCTTTCTTACTAAGGTTTTGGTCAAATCCTGACTTGAAACTGTGGTCTCTTTCTTATTCAATGTTTCTTAAATGGGTTGTTTAAGATTGGCAAAAACTGCCTGCCTGTCTTGCTTGCAGCAATTTTTCTTCAAATTATCAGTTGCTTTGGCAGTTTTGTACTGTGCAGGAATTAAACTTTTACACAAAGAAAAATTGCTGTTCTGAGTTGATACTTGCACAAGAAGGTTAATCTTGTGATATTTATCCTTTTCTATTTATATCTGTGGGTGATTCTTGCATCTGTTTTTGACAATTCAGTCTGAATCATCTGGCTTTAAAATACTAGGACAATTGAGAAAGTGCACTGAAAGATTTACAGTTTTAAATTACTATGTTTTAAGTCCAGAAGTAATGAAATATGTGATAAGCTTATATAGGAATATTTTTCCAGTTAACTATATAAGCAATTATAGGATAATTTTTTCCAGTTTCTACTAATTTCTAAGGGGTTATCTTTAGTTATTTGTTTTGTCTAACTCAGGAAAGTGTGTGATAATCAAGCGCAGAAGTTGCTGGTATCAAAGAACCAAACCCTTGTCCCTAACACTGCAGGTCTTGTTACAGTGAACTTTTTTTTTCTCTCTTCATGCTCCAAAATGGCAGTCGTGCACTGAATGACCTTGACAGATAGCAACTGTAAACAGAAGTCCATGCGGAAGAGCTCTGGTCTTGGATGTCTCCTGCATGTAGTAGGCAATAACAGCTGTACAGAGGCACACTTTCAGAATTTCTGTATTTTACCCATGATGTGCAGAAAACAAATGCACTGTTAATTGAGTGCACATACGTGTTTTTAACCTGATGCGGACATGCTACTGATTAGTTACAGTTGTTGTGGCTGCTGTGAGAAATGATTTAAAAAAACATTAATAATGCAAAAGACACCAAAGTGAAGTTAAGCATCTTAGTCCCTTTGTCACGGGGCTTCCAGCTACCATTTCAGAGCAAGTGAAATAATACTGAACAGAGCAATTATGGTTAAGCTGTACCGACAGTATTTTACTAAATATGAAACTGAAAGGGAAAGGATGTACAGACCATTTGACTTTTTGGAACTCTCATAATGTGATACATCCACTTTTGCATTCTTTTGGAGGAAAGAAAAAGGCAGGATTTTATTAGTGCATCCAATTCAAACGGAAGAGATACAAGCTGGTGGTTGAACATCTTCAAACCCAGCCAGTGGCGCCTTGTCTTCCAATAGAAATTTTGCAGCAGAGGTACCAAGAATACATGCCTGGCCTCTGCGACCCATCATGATGCTTTTTGCGTTCAGGATCATGCAGATGTTACAGAAGTCAGTTTACAAGACGACTGTTACACCATCTGTGTAGTTCACCATATACTCTTCTGGCACCAATTTACAAGGACAAGCATGTACCCAAACATCTGTCAGTAAAGTCACCGAAATTACCAGTTACCTGTCATCACAGATCTTTCTGCTATTAAGACTGGCAAAGAGGAAATTGAAATGTTGTTCTTAAGTCTCCTCTTTGTTTATTTTAAATATTGTTACATTACTTCCGGTGTTGTCAAGTAACACAGGCCTCTGCAGCACTGACCCATGCAGTGCCAGTGCCTTTTGAAGGAAGAAAAATTCTCAAACCTCTTTGCCCAGGTGGAATGTGGGTTGAAACATGCTGCACTAGTGGGGAGCTCAAACAGCTGTTTGTGTGTAGGTAAAAGGAAGACTTGAGTCTCTGGGCTTTTAATTCTAGGTCCATTGCCAGCATTACATAGGAAAAGGTAGGCTCAAAACTGAAATGGTCATAGATCTTAATTGTGTAACATGTAACTGAGCAGGCAGGGTTCCTCACCCATGTAAAGTCCCAGGGAATTAAAAGCTCCAAAGTATTTTCTAGAAATCAGTCGCTTCCTTTGGAAAAGCAAAAAAGGAGGAAGAAGAATCTCAGCGCTCCATTGTATCTTGTGGATAGATGACACAGTGATATATGAGACCAGCCCTGCTTTTGCTATTATAAATTCCCAGCAGTCGCAGGGAACTGGAATGTGCTTTCCGCGGGCAGGCAGTCTGCCCACACTTGAGGCCATGAAGGATTGGGCCCAGAGTGGTGTTTTTGCTACAGAGCTGCTACAGTTCTCTTTTGTCTCAAAATATTTTCTTTACATACCAGAAAACCTTGTAAATAAAATCTGAGCTGGGCTACAGTAAAAAATGTGCCTTTAAAGATGATCCGATGACCCCCTTGCTTTAAATTTAAGCAGATGAGAAGACTTTAGGTGGGAAGATTTTGATTGATGATCTAAGGTGTGTGTGAGTAGGGGTGAGTAATAAAGAACCAGAAAGGAATAAAGAAGGAAATTATGAAAAGGAAATTAAAGGTGAGGTCTGGCAGATATGTTGGGAGAGATGGAAGAAACAGACCTTGGAGATGAAGAGGATGGAAGGAAAGGGAAAATGTATTGTGAAGAAAGGAAAAATAAGAAAGAAAGAAAGGGGGGAAAAAAAAAAAACCCCAACCTGAAAGGTTCATAGGCTTCTTTGGAACAAGTAGCTTCAATGCAAAATCCTAACTGCAGAGAAACAGTGATGACAATATATGGCGTGGGGTGTGGAACTGGCTGTTCTGGAAGGGGAACAGAATGCACACAAAATTGTGAACAGTGATGTTTGAAGTGAATCACTTCAGAAATCTTGAGTGGGTTTTTTGTGATGTTTACTCTTCTGTTCAGGGCCCTGTTTTGGGGGGAGTGGTCAGGATCTGATGCTATAGCTTTTTGTGTGTTTCCCTAAATACATTGCACTTTGATGTGGATCGACAGAGCTATAATACAGATGAAGATGTGTACTTTCTTTTCTTATCAGTGCCATGTACATATTGTCTTCCCTTTTCCTTTTCACTGTTCGTGTTAGACATGTCATTAATTCTTTTTGGCGTGTCAGTAAAGTCTTGAGTTGTTTATTTACAGTTTCTAGATGCTTTTGAGTATTGCAGTCCCTCCTGCAGGGGTAACTTGTAATCCTCGATACAGACTTGAAGTTTGGCTGTACTAAGAAGCATCCTGTGTAAATGGTTTCATCCTCACTGAAGAAATTTAGATTTTTCTTGTCTATTCTATTCTCACTGTTATTTAAATTTTGTCTGTCTTGCATCACTCAAATGTTATTTTGCTTTATATGTGCCTCATCAGACTTTTCCTCTGCTTATATCATTTACAGTTGTCACTGAAGATGGTTAGGTATAGTCTAGTAATGCTGGTGGAAAGCCTAGGAAAATACAACTTGACTCTAAAATATCTGCTTTTTTTCTGAAATAAAAGAGATGTAAGGAAGTGGTGAATAATGCAATAAATCTTGAGCTATTAATGAGACTGTTTTACTGTCAAAATCCCCATTAGACACACATACCACTAACAGGATTGGTAAATTAGGAACTGTGTAAACTGAGATCCTACTTTAATTCAGTGGAAATGAAAGATACATGCTGAAGCCAGCTTGACATTGGCAATGCATAGTGCATCATGTAATAATTATTATACTCAAAGCTCCACTTAAATTAAAAAAAAAAAAAGAAAAAAAAATCTATTCTGGGTAGCCTGTCATGTGTAGTGACTGACTATACTTCAACAGCCCTTACCTTAAAAGGAGACCATGTGGTAAGATGCTTTGCTGTTATTTCAGGCTAATATTTCAAGGAGGGATGTGAGCTGGTGCCAGACTAGATTTTGGTAAATCCTCTTTATTAAATAAAATGTGGGATAGATGTTTTATCTCTTCTGCAAGCTGTCCTTCGAGAGCTCTAGGATCTCCTTGGCAGTACTCTTCTGTAGAAGACTGTTTGGAGCCAAAGTGCTTGTCTGCCTCGTGTGCCTTTGGGTTTGGGAAGGCCAAACTGTTTGGTGTCAAGCCTGGGGACTGTGGGTGATCTAGCAGCAGCTCCTGGGGAGCAGACTGTTGCTTCCACTGCTGTATCCTTTCATCTTTGATAGCTCTGTTCTGTGTGAACCCCTCTCCTTGCAGTGTGTGGTTTCTGAAACCTACTGTGACAAAGAAGAAAATTTGTCGATGTTGGGCAAAATTGGGTTTGGTTTGAACTTTCAGAACTTTTGAAAGACCTTAAAATAATTTAATCTTTATCACTTACCTAGAGGGTGTAGATCTTAGAAAATCTGCAGTGAAATTCCAGGGGCCAATGCTACAGATTTGTGTCCCAGTCTTCCACTCATCACTTTGAAAATTAAATCCTAACTTTGCGATTTTGTTTTCATTACAATGTATTGGTCACATTTACTCAGCATAAGACTAAAGTCTAAGTGAAATTCGTTAATAATGGCTATGGCCAGTAGTATGGAATTGTGTAATCTTTTTGCTATGTAGAGGGATGTGTTGTTACGGTAGTAGAGCTAGTCTGTGATGTAATCTAGAATTAATTGATGATGACCAATACCACAAATATTTTCTGTTTCACATACCATTGGAGCAGGTGGGTGGGGTGGTCTTGGGAAAAGGGTGAGGAAGGAGGCAATCCTGCCCTTAGTTTCAAGATCTGTACCCCTGTTGTGCTGACAGCTGTTTCTCATCTCCACTCCTCTGAGTGACCCAGCTGATCCACTTCTTGGACTAGGTCCTTGCCCTAAGACAAAGAAGACAATGTGTTGGGAACAAAATGGATTGTTTTGATATAAGGGACGAGAGTGGACATAGCAGGTGCTTGCCATGTTGTGTAGAGAATTGTTGGAAGATGCTCAGATACTTCAATAATGGAAGGAAAGGATGCCAGATAAAGAACAGCTAGGTGATTTAAAGGCTGTTATGGGGTGACTGGGGCCAGTGTGTAATTTTTCTTTTCATGCAATCAGCCTGTGAACAATATTTTCTTGAATGTAAAAATCTTGATAAATAAAGAAATATTGTAGTGCAGTTGTGTGGGATGGAAGAGAAAAGCGAGTAGTCAGCATGTTGGCAGAAAAACCGGAAAAACTGAGCTGTATGTTGATAGAAGGTACAGTCAAATGCTCAGAACCACTCACTCTTTTTTTCCTTTGATTTATTCAATTTTAAATGTGCAAATTTTAGGAACCACACTTTATCTGATGAGATTTATACCTCAAATAACTTCACTTCAAGGCAAATGCCTAGCTGCATAGCAGAGGTCAGGAATCTCCCACCTAAATAACTGAGTGGTCTTGCAAGCGAGATCTCCCCTCTGCTGCACATGTACGTGCTTCCCCTTTTGCGTGGTGCTATTTGGCTAACAGAGTTCAAAAGGAGGTCAGCAGGGAATAGCGAAGAAGCTCACGTGGCCAAAAAATGATGTATTAAGGTAGGGCTAAAAGAACAGAGAAACATCAAAAAGGTATGAAAGTTCTTGGAAATTTTAGGAGACTGTTGGGAGAAGTTGAGGATCACAGTCTCTGAGAAATATAAAAGTGGGGGGAAGAAGAAGGAGCTGCAAGCCACTTAGCCTGGGATTCCTACCTAACAGAACAGCCGAGAGGTTTGTACCTTGGCCTAAGGACTTGGCATTTGAGTGCCTTCCTGAAGAGCATCCTACTGAGAGAAGGATCTGGTCCCTACTGAGGGAACGCCGTCTTCTCCCCTGCCCTTTCTCACAGACAGAAAATACAGCTGCTGTTGGTAGGGTTGGGCAGGGCCCCAGCTAGAGCTGTGAACTCTGTAGCGAACAGCTCTTAAGAAGGTCCCTGCCCACAGAGCTCTCCACCTGAGATGAAGGATAGGAGAAAAACAGAGAAAGAAGGTGAAACGATGTACTGAAACTTGTCCTGGATTTTTGAGAGAGCACTGGGAACAGCTCACGTTCTTCCCTTTTGGTGGTGCCTGGCCTGCTGGACTGCGTTGTGTCGTAGGACAGGAGACCTTATTGCACTTGTCTACGTGGGGTGGGAGTGGCAGGCAGTCAGAAGCTGAAGTGACTGCTTGGGGCTCCAATCTCTGGAGTAGCATGAGGAGTATTAGGCTAAATTAGGTTATAGCGCAGGAGTGGCTGTGGGTGGGTGGGAGGAAGAAGAGGCTCTATGGTGTAGTGGCTGCTCGGAGGTCCCACAAGTCTAACGTGAGCTCTTGTTACGGGTTAGTAGCAGAAAATCAGAGAGATATCACAGGGGCTGATGTAATGTATTAGGCAATCAGTTGATGATTGCCTAGAGGATCTGTGGGAGAGTGAATGTCTCTGAAGCGTAGGAGGATTTCTATGAGAGACATGCTTGTAGATCCTGGGTAGTAGCACACGGCAGAGCGGTGTCCCTGTGGGTGCTGGGATAGGTTTAGGTCTTGCATCTGAAAGTGCAGTTCATGATGGGACAGCTCTGAATACAGTCAAATGTTGGTCCCCATCCTCATGCTTTGAAAGGCATTGCTTACATTATGGCAGCAGTTACTAGGGGCTGCCGTATGAGCTCAGTATGGCAACTCCTCAAACCTCCTGTAGGAAATTAGAGGGGCAGCTCATTCCAAGGGGCTGTAATTCCTACTCAGGCACCAGGAAATGGTATCTTCTTTAAAAAGTTTTAGTCCAGAAAGTTACTGCATGTACACTGTACTGGGTAGGTTTGCTGTTATTCTCCACCCTGGATGGACCCTAACTCAGAGCTGACTGAAGGTGGGATGATGACTAGGAATGTGGGGGGAGACGAGAGGATTTAAGGTCTGACTGTAACTCTCCTTCATCCATACTTTTGCTGTTCAATGCAGTATGAAATCCTAATGCTGATCTGCTCTGTTGATGCTTTGATTCAAACAGCAGAAATGTGCATAGTGTAAAACAGGCGTGCCAAGAGCTTTAAACAAAAAAAATAACCTGGCTTGTTGTGTTGCATATGGGATGCCTGTTTTCTCATAGTTTGTTTTGTTTCTTGATCTCGCTGAATAACGCTAAAAGATAATATGCAGAGGCATAAATGAAGAGCACTGGGAAACTGAGCAGAATAGGACAATTTTACAGGCCTTGCACGTGGTACTCCTGCTATTGAATTCTGATACGGCAGGAGGGTTTTGAGCTTTTTTTTGCCTCTCAGGAGGTTGAGATTACTGATTGTTTGATCTTATGGGTTCTAATGCTATTGCCCACAATGTCTGCAGTTTGGATCATGTGTTACCATGAACTGCTGGTTACTGCACCTAAGGCAGTGCCTGCAGAGCTCCTACCAGGTGTAGTCTGCACCCCTTTGGAGTGAGCTCTCTGCAATTACTCTGCTGCAAGTTGCATTTTATAGATCACAAAACATAAGCCCAGTTTGAGGTTACAGTGAGCAATAGCTTCAGACTTTCTATTGTAGTTATTCTGTTCAAGCATTTTTTTCCCTTCAAGGAGATGAAGTAGAGTCTGAAAAGTGTTCATTAAAATGAAATGAATGACTTGATCCTGCTTCCCCTAAGCCAAGTAATATCTCCACTGGAGTTAACAAGAGGTTTTTCTGAGTAGCATGTGAGGCTGAAGCTCTCTGTTTGCAAAAGCGTCATTCATCGCTTACTTCAGTCTGAGGATCAGAGACTGCTGCTATGTACCGGAGTGAAAGTAAATGGATTAACACTTACTGAGCTTAAAGTCTTGACCCCAGATCCTTTAACCTTATTATGCTAAAATACATGCAGTTCTCCTTCCTAATAAATTCAGTAATCCTTGTTTTGGTTTTCTGTGTCCTCATTGCATGGATACATCATCATGTTAACCATGTTTTAATAATAATAATTATTCAAATGACAGTGCTGCTTCTGCTTCATTTAGGTAACAAACATCCCTGTGGAAGTAAGATACAGGCTTTTATAATGGTGATACAGAAGAGCACTTTCTGAAGTCATCAGGGCAAGTTGTACTTAACTTAACCAACCATCAAGGTTAACTTCTCTTGGCCAAACTCTGTGGAAAAGCAATCTGAGGAATATACAGGGAATTAGTGACTTCGGAGATTTTGCCCCGGGGATAAAAATTCTATTGTCAGGTGAATGCTTGTGTGCTCCCCTTCAGCATCCCTATGGGAAAAATATATCCCCATGCTTTAAACTATTAACCTCTCCTCTATTTGTAAAGAACTTGGGTGGCTGAGTTTATAAGAGAAGAGGGAACAGTTAGGAAAACAAGCTAAGCTTATTTTTCCAATGTAACAAAAAATTAGAACTGTTGTCTGCAGTTTTACCAAAGGCTCTCATGTGTCTGTTTATGTGAGATTCTCCAAACTCGTGTGGTTTCAGTTGAACAAAAAAGGACCCAAGATTTTTAGATTTCTTTCAGCCAAAGAATACGTTAGACATCCACAGGGGCAGGGGAGCAAGCCATGAAAAATAAGCTTCTGTGAGGCTTGGAAGCCTAGCGTAATTTTTCCCTGTCAGAACCTTTGGGCTGAATTCTGCTTTGACCTGCACCCAGTAGAATCCCATTGATTTTAGTTAGGATGCTTCCAGTGGAAGCCACATCAGAGTGCGGCCATTTACTTTCAAGCTGGCAATAGATTTGAGAATACTCAATACTGAAGAAACTGGAGATGCTATGATTTTGCATGTGTGTGTTACTGATACTCCAGGAACTGCTACATTTCATCAAGTCTGCTTAGGGGACAAGAAAATGAACTCCATTATTTTTAGGAAAATGCCAGATGTTGTCATAATATGTCACACACTTCTGTCAGTGAAATGTTTTTTTTAACAACAGTACTAATGTGTGGTATTACGCTGATGTTGTACAAATAACTAGATGTCAACCTTCATATCCTCAGCAAACTTCTTTTATATCTGTGTGTCTGCTTAGATATTAAAGTTACTACAAAAAATAATATTCTCTTAAAAAGGAAGGGGAAATAAGGACTTGCCGAGGAAGCACAGGTTGCAGTGTTCTCTCGGTTTGAATTAGCAGGGTGAAATGCAGAAAACTGGAACAAGGAAGGAAATCCTTTTATGAGGAAGGAAAGAACGTAAGCATTGCCTATTCAAAAGTTACTGCTCTGGGTGTGTACATATGTATACACACATAGATCCAGATGATTACCAATATTTGGTATGTAAACACTTTTCCCTTACTCTGATGGTGAGAGAAAACTGCCATCATTGCGATTTCAAATGTATGTAAATTTTATCTGATCATTTGAAAGTTTGTAAAATGGGCATGTAAGATGCATCAGTTTTTCTTTCAGGACCAAATTGGCCATAACCTCATAAATGGAACATAGGACATTTAGAGCTGTGTATATTGTAATACTGGCACATAGAACATACTTAAATGCTCTCAGACACAGAATTATTAGATGATTGATTTTTGCGAAAAAGATTCCACCCTGCCTGTTACCATTGTTGCTACAACCATTGTGCTGAGGATTGCTCTTACACAATTGACTTTTCTTCTCTTGAGGATTGAGTACTTGCACAAAAAAGTAGTGCTGTTTATTTAGCTAGTCTGGGTGAAAACCTTCATTTGGAGTGACATTTTTGGAAGGTAGTAGTTTGCTGTACTGGGAATTCTTGCTGGGGAACTTGGCATAACCATTACAAGTGGCAATGGACTGTTATTGCTATGGAATCACCCAGACGGAAAAACTTAATTTTAATCTGAAGGGCTAGATCTGTGAAAGTATTTAGATGTAATACTTCTTGAAATCACTGGAAATTGTGTCTTTGTTCCTTTGTGCAGCTGATCCTAACAGAATGGTAGAAAGAAAAGAGGAATTCAGGAGGATGCAGAAGGAGAATGTGGGAAGTGAATTAGTGAAGGAAGAAAGAAGCTCAAATCCTTACTTTCCCTGGAATCCTGGCAGCTCTTTGCTATCACAGAACAGTGCTTACTCTGCTACATGTTGGATACCTTATGTATCATCTTCTTATTTTTGTCAGATACATTGACTGTGCTGATCTTATTCTCTTGCACTACTTCATGCATGTTCCTACATGTTGTCACTTGTCTTAAACATTTTCTGTAAGATCCTCAGAGTGGATCTTACAGATCACACCTCAGTTTTTAGCTTCTCGCACAGAACCTGAGGCATCGGAGCCTCACTCTTAATAGGTTTTCATTGCACCACAGGGAGATAGTGTGGGACAACTCCTCCTTTTCCTATTTCTGCCCAAACTTCTGAACATCATGTCCTAGACGATCAAGAAATTAAAAAGAATTGAGCCTTTGTCCAGCACCAGCACTAAAGACATAAGTTAACCATCTCAGATGAAAGTTAGCTTTTAGTACAAATTCCAAGATTTGTGGTCTGTAGCTGAATAGCCAAACCCCATTTTAAGGCCTAATTGTTATTTAAGTAGTCCAATCCTGATGACATACTTTTGTGGATAGCAATCATGTTAATGGTTGCTTTCATGAAGTATTTGCATCAAGGAAAACTCCTCATGTGGGAATTTTGTTTTTTTTAGAGGCTGTATTGTAAATAAATTACATAGTATTTTCCAAAATAACTTGGTTAATCGTATCTTAGCTAGGTTATAGAAGAAATACTATTCACTTGGGGGAAAACAAAAAGGATCTCAGAAGTGGAAATCAACGTAAACTTAAACCAAGATCACATTACTAGTTGTTTTTGGCTTGAAAGTTGTAATTTAAGAATAACAAAGGAGAGACAGCCTTGGAGCTTGCCTAGATAACTGACAAATCTCAGCAAGTGACATTTTGATTTAATTGAATCCATATAATTTGAGAAACTCTTGCTTTGCACTTATCTCCCTAGAGATGATCTCTTTACACTGGATTCCCCCTTGAATTTAATGTAAAAAAACGCCCACAGATTCAAGCTAAACAGATACACTCAGGCTAGATGGGCTACTTGCGTGTTTTAGGTATTTACAGTGGGGTGCAACCTCGCTGCTCAGGTAGTGTTTTACTTGTGATGAAGCCAAGATTCCTGAATAATGCCAAGAAAGAATTGCAGTTTCATATTTGTTTTCTTTGTTCATTTTTTAGCTTTGCAGAATGCACATTTTAATCCCATCAGTATACTTTCAGAGAGCTGCTAAAACATTTGAACTTCAGCTTTTCTTGATTTGCCAGGCCTCACTTAAAAAATAATGTGGTGAGCTCATTGGCGTTGCTGATTTCTCATCAGCCCGTTCTGTTTCTTCCTGACTAAACTCTGACTGTTCTGCCTTTTTTTTTTTTTTTTTTCAAANTTTGTTTTTTGTTTTTTCCTCCTCTTGTGTTATTCTAGGTTGGTTAGTTTTTAATTGTGGTTTCCTTGTTTCTGCTGCGAAGTTTGTTAGCAACGTTTCATGAAAAAACAGAATTGCGATCGAGACTCTTCATGGAGGGCTTACGCATTGCTCCTCTGGTTGCTTGTTGGCATCCATATTCATGCTGCAGGTGTGGATGTGTCCGAGCACTAAAGACACTTGTACCTTAGTAATGGGTGCTGGAGCTTGTCCTTACCTGTTCTCACTTCTGTCATCTCTTATTGTCTTGGGCAGGAAGGGAGTAGCGAGGGGACTGTTCACTCGAGAGAGGATTCCTAAGGAATCCTGGCTTGAGAACAGTTTTGCGGGTTCTGCCTTGCTCAGGGTGACCGCTGGCACACCAGAGCAGGAAAACTCCAGCTTTCAGACTTCCTTCTCACGGCTGCTCCTTGGCCAGAGCCCTTGATCCCTGTGCAGATGTCTGCAACACTATGTCTCCACACCTAATGCATAGCAGAAGATTCCACAATTTAGATGTTATTTAGGTCTGGGTACGTTAAGTACCCTTACGGATCCTGCCACATTTCTTCTGGCTCTTCCTTGGATCTGGCCACCAATGTTTTTTTAGACCTCTCTGACAGACTGGAAGATGCTGAGAGAAAATATGTAGGGAACATGATTCCACTCCTCAAAACAGAGTTATCTGCCAGTTTCATCACTGGGAGTTCTAGTGGACATTGACCCAAGTGAGACAGCTCATTTTCTCTTGAGGAAAATTGTCATGTGTCTGTATGGTGTTGGGAGAGGGAAAGGGTCTTGAGCTGGGTGTGGGTATCCAGGCCTGCATACTGGAGAGAAGTACTGTTGGGTGAAATGAAGGAAACACANCACTGGAACCCTAACATTTCTATTGTGAAAAGATGTTTTCTCTAGTGAAGATGACAACAACGATAGTTCAAGTTGAACTTCAGAAACTTTGCTAGCTTGGCACAGTTCCACTCTTGGACTGCCTTTCATTTTATGATTTGCTTGTAGCTCAGCATGAACTCTTCTCGGAGACAACAAGCATTTGGAAAATGTGTTGTTACCATCACGATTGGTTTATATAATTTCTTATATTATTGAGATGATGTTGCATTTAGGGCTGGACAGCCTTCGCAACCAAGAATAGTAAAGTTGGGTTGACTATATAATAATGGAAGGCAGTGGTGGGAAGCCACTTAGAATAGCTACAGTAGGACTGTACTTTGAAAGAAATACCTTCTTCCTCCTCCCCAAATCAAACCCATTCCCCCTGGAAAGAAGACATGTAGTCATGTAACATTAATGTTTACTACAGTGTCTTTGTTCCAGTCTTGTACCACCTCTGTGCTGCTGTATTACCACCTGATTTCACAAACAAGCTAAAATGAATCATCTAGTGATTTTGATTTTTTACAGCATTTCTGCTGTTACTTCCCACTGTAATGTTAGCAGTGATCCTGAAGTGTCTTGATGTCCCATGTGTTTCTGAGCCCAGTCTGACGGAGTTGGGCAATTTGAAGCAATAATGGTTGCTAGTCATTGGCACGCTCACCTGCAAGCATAGGTAATCTTGACGTTTCATGCTTCCTTTGTTACTTGTCTTACAAATACTCTGTTCTTCTCATGTGTTGCTCTGTACACTGGGAATTTTTCTCTGATCCTGTGTGCCATCTTATTTTACTGATTTATCTTTCATATGTGTCCGTAAAACTTTTCAAATTGTGCATTCTTTTGTGCATTTATCAAATTATGGGTATTAAACAGGCTTACTTTGTTTAAAAAAAAAAAAATTGCTGAAAGCTAAAAATTTTCCATTAAAAACTTGGTGTTTTTTTTTTTCCCCGAACTTTTAGTTGGAAAACAAATATTTTATCTTATACTAAGACTTGAATCAGAATGAAATGTTTAGTTTGAACCAATAAAAATGTGTTGGTTTGGCTTGATTTGATATAAATTCAGTGCCTCGAGGGACTGTAGTTTGGAACTTGCCCCACCATCTTTCTGCTCAGAGTTTAGGGACCACAGAGAAGAATACAGGCATGGGGTCCTTCAACTGCAATTTGCCTAGCTAGGGTAAAATGGAGTTCCCCCAAAGTGAGAATTCAAACTGTTGCTGTGCTTCTTTCACAGGGACACAGTGAGGATCTGGCAGCATGTTATCTGTGTTTCTATTCCCAACTGGTGAATTCTTCCTTTTCTGTTCCAGAATTCACCGATAGCTTGTGAACGTTAAAAGGTTTCTGAGTTTTAGTCAAGAGGCAGTTAACTTACCAAGTATTTCCTCCACACTTTTATAGTTTTTGAAAGACCTTCTACTCCTCTGTCATCACCGTCAAGACAAACGGTTTTGTGGCATACTTGAACAATACTGGACCTTCCAGAAAGAGTAGTTATATTTGCCAGGAAGTCTAGCATGTAGGACACAGCTGTAGGTCCATTTTTCGGGGTCAGCACTTTCAACCACAAAATCAGCAGTCGGTTTCTGCAGTATGAAGCCTTAAGCAGCTTTTAACTTGACGGGAGTGCTATCTAGCTATATACTGTAGAGATGGTGCATGCTTTCAGCTCAACAAATGAGAACTAGAGTCCACAGCAGGACAAAGGTTTAAGTTGGGGCGAAAAAAGTGTGTAGTAGCTGTTGCAACCCCTGCTATTAGTGGCTCTTCTGACAAGATACCATACAGGGGCCAAACCACAAAGTGGGCAGAAATGAAGAACTATGTATGAAAAGATTATTCTGTTTGACTCCCCCTGTGTCTTTTTCCCTACCCAAATGCTTTGACAGGAATTTGTGTGCTACTTGCATTACAGTTGCACATGACTACTAGGAGACAGCGTTGGTTTTTCTTTTATGCGGTGTTTCCACAAGCACGTGCTACATTCCCACACTGGGGTGTAAACCTTTTCTTTTTTTTTTAATATATTTATGTGTATATTTTTGTTCATTTTTAGTCCTTACCTCACTGAAGTTCGAATTTGAAAGCTTATCTTTTCTTGTCCAGCTTTAAATGAGCAGGGAAGCAACGGTCAGCAGAATCTTGAATCGAGTGTTACCATGTCAGTAACAACTTGTAAGCAGTAGATGGCACAGCAGAGGTAGGAATAAACTGAGAACAGCCACTTCATACAAGTTTCTGCCTGTATCTTTACGCAGTTTAGGAATACAAATAACCAAATTAGGAAGGTTTCTATCTAGCCTGTAGAGTGCCTATTCTGCTTGTTAACTTGATCTTTTATCCTAGATTAACTGAAGTCTTTGAATTGTAAGTATAATACCTTTTCATGGTGGGACACTTAGAAAATTAGTTTTCACTTTATGTTGTATCCTCTGGTAAATGAAAAATAGACACTGTATATCATGTAATAAAAGTTATAGGAATCATATGCGTATGCACTTTCCACCTTTCATGATTTTCCCATCTATTCAGTGAATAGATGCTGAATTCTTGTAGCTGTTGTGTCAGGAAACGCATCTCATGAGCATAAACTTTACACTACTTTGTGCTTCGTAGCTCCCAAGATAATGATCAAAAGCTTTTCTCAGTTCATGTGCCGTACAACGTATGTCCCAGGAAGTTATTAGGTATTTGCTAAAGACAAAAATACTGGTTTTATTTCCTTTGATTGAAGAGTGAAAAGTTACAGTGTAAACAGGGCTCCAGGTACTGGGCTAATGTTCACAAAAATACCTCTGTCTGTTTCCTACAGCAAACTTGTTTATTTTTTTGCCTTTTCATTTGTGCAGGGGAAAAGCTTCAGATGGAAGGTCCTGGAAGGGAGAGGCCACAGGGGAGTATGGTCTGTCAGTTTGTGAAGGGTCAGGAGCAGGGAACTCATCTCACTTCTGCTATTGACTTTATGTGTGACCTTGGGCAAACCACGTTTCCTCTATGGACCTCACTCCTCCTCGCCTTTCACTGTGTGTCATTCAAAATAGTGTAAAATGCTGCTGTTCTGATTTAATACCCTTTTCTATTCATTCACGGTGTTCTACAGGTGTAGAGAAGAGTCAGATTCTATTTGCTTTCTTTCATTTATATCTTGTGGAGATCATTTCTTGCTACTGTTGGTAAAGCCGTAGTAGATTAAAAAAAATGTTGACTTTTTGTCTCATTTTTCTGTTTACCTATCTTCAAATAAGTTATCCCATGATAAATGAGAAACAGATTAGACTTGCATTGTTACCTGTTTCCACGGGCACAATATACACCTTCATATCAGTGTATTTCTTTGGCTGATGTGACTACAAAAAGCAACACGTACTTACTAGAATGAGAAGAGGAGGAGGGACTTTTTCAGCCCAAAGCACAAAGACGCATGTTCACCTTGATTCTGCGAAGGGAATTGTACCAGACAGTGAATTAACCAGGGAGCTTTCCCAGTATGGTATGAGTTAATGTGAAGAAAAACATAGTTTCAAAATGAAACTTTGCATTGAATTACCTTGTATAAATGATACTGCCATTGCTTATTGCGGAGATTACTTAACACAGGTGGCTGGGTGACAGTGAGCCTGTCCTAAGCCCAGAGAAGTCACTGGGGTATACTCTGTGACAATACCTATAGATCATGTCCTTTGCGGCTGCTGCCAAAACAGATGCTCAAAGCTATTACCAATACATTCTAATTTAGTGCTTTCCAAAACAACATGTGTTCTAGCTCTCTGATGTAGAGTGGGAGAGGGTATCGAATGAAAACCTTTGCACCCCTACAAACAAACAGCCAGAGCGATGGGGTGGTTGGCTACTCTGAGCTTCTGAGGAGGTGACTGAGTGACCTAAGAAAGTAATAATCTTATATTTTACATTTCTGATTTTTTTTTTTTTTAATTGGGGTCTGGATTTCACTGTAGGCTGTGAGCACCTCTGAGTTCCCGCAGAATCTCTCTGATTTAGGGACTAGGTAAAAAGTCAGTAGGTGGTTTGTTGTTTCTGCTTTGTTTCAATTGTGTGTCTTGGGAAGACCCTCTAGCATCACCTCCATGTTACTTAACTGATCTGCACATGTCATGATTTGACCACCTTTACGCTCTTCTCTGCCTTTTTTGTTTTGCCTTTACTGAGGTGCAGTTCACTGGCCTAGATTTTTTTTCTTGACTTCATTAGTCTCTGTTCACACTAGTACCAAAATCCTGAACATATATATCATCCTGGAATATCCTTTCCCTTAATTAGAGATTGAAGCTTAATTATACAGCTAAATACAATTTTATTTTTTAATATTACCTGCTCTTAATTTTAAGTAGCACTGGCATTTTTGAAAGTTTTTTTTTTACCTAACATAGGCAGCAAGTTAAAGATGCTCCCAATGCACAAATTAATTTAAAAAAACCTGAGAATGCAGGAGGTTTTCTCATCTCCACTGTGCTTTTAAAG
Source organism: Fregata magnificens (assembly GCA_013389945.1). NCBI lineage: Eukaryota > Metazoa > Chordata > Aves > Suliformes > Fregatidae > Fregata > Fregata magnificens. The sequence goes on from WAAD01042364.1 coordinate 79,253, forward strand.
TTAAACAGGTATCAGTTCTTTTATGCCATAAGAGGAACAAAGGGCCTTAACTTAAATTCCTCAGATGTTTACAGCAAAAAGAATGTTTTGTGAGCGTGAGGGAATAGGGAAACAAGACACAGCATTTCAAATTTCTTGTGTACCAAAACAANTGGAAAAGAATGTCCTGAAATACTGTATAAGAGCAAATCATTTGTTGCAGCAGAAGCTAATTAAAGGCTACATAGTAATTCCAATATTGTAGATGGTTTTCAGAATGCCATTTTAAATGGCACTATTGGTGAAATCCCTCTTAGTGTCAGACTGAAAGAACTGTCCTGTCTGAGAGAGCCTGTCTGTCTTTTAGTTGAAGCAATCACC
>WAAD01042364.1:81384-123198 GCA_013389945.1 Fregata magnificens
TCTTTTAGTTGAAGCAATCACCTACCCTATGTTTGCTCAGACAGGTCTGGTTTCCTTGCTTCTTTACATATTGTCTTGCTTCTTTATGGCTCATTCTTTTGAACTGTGAGCCTTAGCCATATTGCCGTATTTGGTTGAAAAACAGTTGAGATCAAAAATGGTAGATATTCTGGTTATGTCCAAAAGACTAATAACAGTTGATGCGCTGTGACAGTGGTTTCTATGCAATTGCATTTGTAGCATCAAGTGATCAAGCATGTTACGATAAAAAGTCTTTCAGAATGAACTCTGTACAGCTGGTTGACTTTTTTCCATGTCTTCCTGTTTTTTTTTTTTTTTAACACTGGGTGAAAAAAAGAAGCTAGGTGAGAATAACCCTCAGACTTTTATTTTAGTCATGTTTAAGTATTAGGAAAAATACAGGGAATCAAATTCCTGAAAGAGATTGACTGATATATGTTTTTTGGTTTTCCTTATATGTTATTTCACCAAGACTAAGGGGAGATACTTGGCCAAGTTCAATCGTTTAAAACAGTCTCATAGAAGTGTAGCAGAGTTAAAGTCACAGCGTGTTTTAAACATTTCCAGTTAAAGTGCTGTGACTGTAGCCTCTTCTTGGATTCTATAGTCTATTACGAATTGATTTTACTAGACACAAGAGAAGCTTTAATGCTGAGCTAGTAGTGTTGTCCTGAACTAAATCTAGGAAGAGAGAGTCCTAAGAGCCAGTCCTGCTTTCATATGCCTAGCAATTGCTCCTCTGCTTCCTTGTATGTTACATCTATTCCCATTTACTGTAATGCCCCCATGTAACCATTAATAGCCTAGGGTCAAATTCTGGATCTGGAAAATTCAGATTGACTCAAGCTATTGGCTATAAAGGGAAATAGTGTGCAAATAAAGGCTGTGTTTCTACCCTGTTCTATTTTGTCCCTCCAGCCTTTTCATCAGCAAACTTCAAAGCAAGTTGCAAATTTCTAGAGAACTTCAGCTGATGTGTACATAGTGACACTAAGTAGCGTGGCCAAGATGATGCCCATTATCTATCACAGTGGTAGAAACAGACCACAGGTCTCTTGGCTCGGCTGTCTAATTCAATGATGGTGGTTCTCCACATGGGACTGGTGATGCTGGGTCAGACCAAAAGTTCACCCATCTACTGTGCTGTTCCTGACTGGCATTTCTGTGCACTTAAGGAAAGAAAAAATAAATTCTGTCCCCACCTGCCCAGCTTCCAACAATTTTATGTTTAAAGAATTACTATGTTAGAGACCCCATCTGGTTCTTTGTATTTCATACTAGCAACAGACCAATTCGCTGTGAATTTCTTGTCACCCTTTTGAATCTATTTATGCATCTGGCTTTTCCACTATCCTGTGGCAGTGAGTTCCGCAGTTTGTGTTGTCTGAAAAGTGCTTTCTTTTGTTTGTTTTAAACCAGGTATGTGATAATTACATGAAGTGCTCCCTCGTTCTCATTTTGTGAGGAGAAAGTGAATAATTGTACCCTATGACTGTCTCTACACCATTTTTACAGACTTGTGTCATGATCCAGCAAAGAGCTGTCTGTATTCCCTACTGATGAGTCCTTATCTCATATAGCCTCTCCTCTGATGTGGAGGTCATTTCCTACCTCTGATTCACAAGGCCACAGTTTTCTATGCTTTTTGTACTAGATGAAGTAGCCAAAGTGACTCCAAGTTCTACTTCTTGATTAGGAATGGCTAATTTAGAGCCCTTTATTAGGGTTATACAGTTTATTTTTTTCTTCATGTGCATTACTTTGCACTTCTCTGCTATGTAACTCAGGACTGTGAGCTTTTTCCTGTCACTGTTCTCAGTTAGCTTTAGTTCTGGAAAATACTTATTTTGTTTATTTTGTTAATATGCTTATCTGTAGTGTGCAAACCTCACTGTTTTTCCCCTCATCGATACCATATTGAGCAGTGAAAGTCCCAATTGCTATCACAAGGAAGTCCTACAGTTTACCTCTACTTGTTATGACATCTGAGCATTTATACCGATTGTTTATCCTTAATGTTTTATCAGGAATTGGTCTGGGAGAATGCATTCTCTCTTACTCCATTGCCTTTGGTGTAAGGTTTGTAAAGAAAAAGAAAAAAAAAACACCCCCAAAAAACCAAAACCCAAAAAACAAACAAACAAAAAAACCCCAAAACTTCCTGGAAATTAAAAATTGTATCTGCTGTATGACCCTTGCACACATACTCATGTAGCCTTGAAAAACCTCTAGATTTTATCTTAACTATTCCACAATATATCACATTTATTCATTATTTTTTATTCTTTATTACAGTTTCCACAAATATAATATGGAAGTCAGACGACTTCTTCTGTAAGTCATAATTTCTCTGATACTGAAGTTGATGCCCTGTTACTGAAGATCAATGTCCTTTACTTCTTGACTGAGCTTGTACGGCACAGGCCTTGGAAAAGGCAACTCCTACTCTACCTGGTTAATATACTTCAGCTTTGAAGTGGTGGAAGAGTGGGTATTGTCTCAAAGGTCTGTCTTGTTTTCTCAATCTTCCTGTCTTGCGTTTAGTACCAAACTTCATGTTGACTTTCATCAAAAGCAGCAGTATTAGAACTGTCAAGCTATTTCACCAAAGCCATTGATGTTATTACTTGAAAACTGTTGTGGTGCAGAGGGACTGATGTGTTCTTCTGTCAGAGAGCCCAAAAATGAAGGTGGTTCTTGGAATAATTTTAATTGAAAGCAATACTTTTTTTTATGGAATGATTTTTTAATAAGGGCAGGTAAGCTGGAAAGTGACAATATTGTATCTGCTCACATAATCATGAGAATGGAAAACACCAGGGATTATAATAGAAGTGGAACAGATGAAAATAAATTATTTCTTTTTTTTTTTAACTGAAGAAGCAATTTGCTTTTGCTTGTCCTCCATTTGGCTGTAGATGAGAGGCATTGCTGAAAACGCTTCATTATCCGTTAGCTAGTAAAGCTTTTCTTTCATCAAATAACACTCACTTGATGGCGGAAAAAATATTTCCCTACTTTGAAGAAGACAGCAACATACTGTCATATGGCTTCAGAAAGTGACAGTGCTGACATAATGGTGTTTTTATTTGTGTAACTTTCTCTAGCATGTAGCAGCACTTGAAACAAATAGTTCTGTTTTTGCATATATGGACAAATTAAGTTCTTAGTCGGATGCCAAATCAGAGGCAGCAATTAGAGGTATTATCCAGAGGTGCTGTGATTATGCAGACTATATCCGTTTGGAGGGTTTTGGAGGCTAGAGGAGTAAAATGATTCTGGCAAGGGTGAGCACAGGCATGGGGGAAGCAAGAAGTTCTGTAATGTGTAACTTGAAGTATGGCTGTTTATTACACTGGCTATAGCCAAGACACTTGCTTCAATCAAATGCTAGTCAACCCTTTTTCTTGGCCATCCTTGCTCTTTCTCTTTGTCCTTATATTCACATAAAATCAGAAAGTTTTATTCCAGCTTTGTAATGAGTTCATTAAGTTCCTGTTCTGGAACCTTATCCCTGTCAGCACATAACAAGTTGCGCAATTAAAAATATTTACTAATGGGTATGGAAGTGTAGAATGATCTAAACATACCAGGTTTGACTTCCAAGAGCTGACTGTCTAAGAAAGAGACAGTTTTTTATTTAAAAAACCCCAATCAACCAACCAAAAAAATTCCCTTGAGCTGTTACTATGATGAGAAAAGCGCTTTCGGCGTTTGCGCAATACGCAGTACAAAAGATTGATATTCACTTCGTGTTCCACTCACGTTTTCTACCTGAAAATGTAGAGATGTTGGAGATATGCAAGACAGTCCTGAACCATCTAACGCATCGTGGAATGCATCTTTTTTGGATCACCAGATTATTACAGAATAATCACACTGTTACGGTAACTAAATATCTCAGAAGAAAACTTCTGAGGTTTTTGTTTCTTCTTTTCCTCAGTGTTGGAGTGTCTTAATTGGGTGACTTCTCCTAAATAGCTGTATATACTTAGAATCTGACAAGTCCAAACTTATTTTCAAGTTACATCAGATACAGAGTACTGTGACATCTGTATGATGAGAATATTTTGTTCTGTTCACATGAAACTGTGTAGAAATGAAAGAATTGTACTTCTTTGTCTGCTATTGTTGCTATTGAAGAAAACTATCCATTTTCTATCCCATGTAGGTCTAAGTAGGTCTGTGGTTCCATCTGGGTCCTGAAAGTAGTGGTATTTTTCAGAGAGCACACTTTGTAGTGTCTGTGGCCGTACAGCAGGAGGGATAGAAATTCTAAAATCCATCTGCAGCCAGGTTTTGACTTTCCAGATTGGGCAAACAAAGATTTATCGTCATGGGGGGTGGGGTGGGGGGTGTGTAGTTTGAATAAACGGAAGGAAAACAAAGCAGTCCAAGTAGAACAAAAAATGTCACTAACCTTTGAATCAAAAATGAGCAGGTCCCATTATTGTGTACCCCTCAAGGAATTGTCTTCCTGAGGCGTCCTGCCCTGCTTCCCTTGCTAGTCTAGCCAGCTTCCTATGGGGGAACAACCTTCTCTCCTTCCTCTTGGCTGGATCCCTGTTGAAGGCTTTCAGCTGGAAATCCTGGGGTGGTTGAAATTAATATACTCAACATGGCTAGTCATAGTACCTAATGACTTTCTGCCTAAAACCAGCATGGCCTTAGTTTTGGATCTCATCTATTTAGGCAGGAGAGCACTGCTCAGATCTCTGGAGGGGGCTTGCCTAGCCAAGATGAACACTTCTGCAGCTGACTGGAAAGATAAGCACATATGTATGTCAGAACGTGTGTGTGTACATATAGATGTGATATGTATGTTAGCTGCCAGTGCAGAAAGTGAAACATAGAGAGCAGTGTTCTCAGTTCTAGTCTTTCATGGAACAGATTTTTCAGGGGGAAAATGTATGAAATAATAACTCCATTTTCAAAAACTAATTTGATAAGTTAGCAGCAGTGGACTTGCTTAGTTATTGTCAGTTTGGAAGCATCCCTATCCTGTGTTTTCGAGTGTTAAAAAAAAAATAAATCTGAATTCTGTCATGAAGTTCTGATAATATTAAAATTTCAGCTTTTAATTTAAAAAGAAGGGGGGCTTATGGCCTGCTGTTGTTTGTTTGTATATAGTAATAATCTTCAACCTTTTCATCTAGGTTATATTTGTTTTCACTGCTAGCTGAAGGGAGGTTGTTTTAACAATTTTGTTCAACGTGGCTGTATAAAAATTGCAGGAAAAATAATTCAGGCCTGAAGGGTTTATGCCAATGTTAAGTGACAATTCCATCAATTTTCATTTTGTGTGTTGAGGTAGGTAAGCTGGTTGTGCAAACTTTAAGTCTTGCATTGTTGAGTCTTTTTTCCCTTCAGGCTTGAGCTCAAAGGAAAGGAGAACCACGTAAACTATGTGCAGCTTCTCCACTCCCTGTTCAGAGTGGATACAAGCTTTTTTCCTCCCTTCTCTTGAAGAATCAGTGCTTCTCTACTACTCCCTTCTTTTTGATTGTGATGGTAGAGTGTTTCCTCCTGCATTTAATTTAGCTAATGGCAGAATGTGTCCTGATAAGTGGTGAAGCCTGCTATTGACTGTTGGTTTTGATTCATTTCCTGAGAGGATGAGCCTACATCGTAGGTACTTGGTTTTTTTAAAACCAACCAATTAACATGGAAGCTGTGTGGGAACTGGAACATCCATACTGTGGAAATTTTCATGTTTCCAACTAATTTTTCTTTGCAAATCTGAGCTCAGGATGTCTGCCAAGAGGACTGCCCCCTCGGGAGCTTGCCTGTGGGTGGGCTGGCTAGTCTTCTGTATCTGGTTTTCATTGGAAGATTTTTGACAGTGTCAGTTCCTGTAGAAATTTATTTCTACAAATCGGCATTTTTCCATTGGGGAAAAAAAAAAGTTTCTTCCTAAAATTTTTGACTATCTTTAATGAAAAACAAACATGGAAGGGAAACTGAGGAATTTTATGACCTCACCTGGCAATGTCCTCTAAATGTACAGTAGGAGAATAGCCTGTATCTGAATGGTCCAACTGGCAGGCTGCAAGTCTAGTGCTGCCTGCAAGCAGGTTTCTTTTGACCTGCCAAAGTAGACGACTAGAGAAAGTGCCTTCCTAGCCTTGCTTCAGGGTAGTACAATATGTTGCAGTAAGAAAAAAAACATAAAAGAGGAGGAGTGGGAAGAGGTGATTGAGTTCCCTCTTGCTCACCCAGATCACCAGCTGCTGTGTATAGCATTGGTCTTGGCAGGGGTTCTCATGTGAAGTGGGGAAATAGTAGTCCCTGCTGTGATTTTTCTTACCATCCTGTGGCACGAACGCAAAGAGCCAGTGCTGCTGGGGAGGGAACAGCTCTGCCTTTAGGAGGAGGTATCTGGCCTCAGGGTAGAGGTGTGTCCTTGAGTGTCCAGTTAGGCAGTTTAAAAGTGGTGGAAGTTGGCAGTTCAGTCCTGACCCCTCCTGTGTGATGGAGCTGTGAAATTGCTCATTTCTGCCATCAGCCTAAGGAGATGCCTTGGAACTGGCGTTTGGCTCCACCACCAAAAAGACTGGGCCATCCTGTAGTTTCCCACTCCTAGCAGGAGTGTTGCAGGTCACTTTTGCTCTCCTGCTGGAAGATAAAAGCTAGTAAGACGGCAAAGAGCTTTTATTTGTAAGGTTAGAAGATATGAAGGTGGGAAGAAGTGACAATTTTTAAAACCAGTAGGTTAAAAGAAACTTTTGGATCCATCATGGATAGCAGTACGAAGTGAACTAATAGAAATAGTTTGATTACCATTAAATCTATCAGAAAAAGATGTTTGTATTTTTATTTCATCTTTTTATTTTTCTATTTTGGTCTGTGTGTGTTTTAAAAACTCCCAGCACTGAAAGAACAGTAACTGGACATAATCTCTCTCCTTGCTTGTTAAATAAATGTAAACTGCGTGTTTCTTTGACTTCCATAGCCCTATAATAAATTACTAGCTTGTAATCCAGATCCAATGTACTCTTCATCAATGAAATCTGCACAAATGCCCCAAAACGTAATATATTTTCATGCTGTTGCACTTGGGCCAAGTCTGGCGGTGCTGGTAAAGCTGTCTTTGGCTGAGTGCAGGCCTCATAATCCATAGGTTATGGCTCTGCCAAGTCTAGTGGGACTTGGGCACAGCATGAAAACATACTGTTCCAGCATACGTCTGGCTGGAAGCAGGGAGCCCAGCTCCACAGGTCCCGCCCAGTAAACATTTGGAGCAGATTGCAGCACCCTTTATCACTGCGTTAGTGAGAATCATCAGGAGCTCTCAAGAACTCATTAATTATATTTTTTCTGAGCATTAGTGTTTTGGCATTTTGAGTACAGCTAATTACATGCAGATCTTAATCTTATAGTTTTTTTCTTGTAATTAATTATTTCTTCATTATCTTTAAACTATTTGACTAAGCAGTTTACATCCTGCTCTCCTCGCTTCTTTAGCAGATGTCTTGAGAAAACAGATGTTTCTGTTTTCAAGAGAGGAGGCTCATCCTTTTCTAGATGGAAGAAAGCTCTGCAGTTCAGTTGGTAGCACTGAAAATGTAAGGGAACAAGCACATTGTTCTTTTGTGCTAAGCTAAAAATCTAACACTGTCTAATACTATGACTGGAATATATATAGAAATACATATATATAAAATCAATATTCCAGTCATAAGTATATGTATTTTTATATATGCATATATAAAATTATATATTAAAAATATATACCTTGAGGTTTTTTTGCCTGCTCTGAGTTCTTAAATATTTTGACTAGGGTTTTAAAAAAAGATAGGTAAATGTTTGTTAATCGAGTCTCACTGAAGCTGGTGGCGGGCTTGAGAGTTTGGAAACATTTCTGAATTGAGTAATTTGTTTGGAATCTTCAAGTGTTGTTTACATAGTGTTAGACCATGTGTCTGGTAAATGGTATTGTATCCTTAGTCCACTTGATGCTGAAGGTGAAAGAGTTAACTTTTTAAGAAGATTTTCTTAAAAAATATGTTGCCTACCAGTCATTTCTGATCTCATTATTTAAAACTGCTTTTACTGACAAATTAGCTTCTGTGGCCAAAAGATAACTTAGATTAGTCTTTAATAGATATTTGGAGATAATCTTTGTTAATTAGGATTTATTAGCCTTCAGCCAGACTCCAGTGTTTGATTAATCTAAGGTAATTAAACTCTTTTAAATCTGTCTGACTAATCAAGAAGAGCAGTCCTGTCTAAAGCTGTAGTTCTTCACGACTGAAATCAATGGGAGGTCAGCCTGCCTGTGGGTTTCTGGATTGAATCCAATAAATTGAAATTCACTTGTGTAGATTTTGCATATTAGGATAGCAAAAGCATCAGGTGTGCCATGATACGTTCTGTTTCCATTTGCCCTATTTTGTGAGGCTATGACAATACTATAGATTAGTCCAGTCACTGACCTGACACACAATGAAAACATTTTCATTAAACCTCTCCTATTGCGATATGGAGTAAAGATTATCCAATTATGAAAACAAAGCAGCAGTTGAGTGCAGCGCATTGGGCCCAAATGAATCAGAAGGATGGGTATTTTCTTGTATTCCTCAATGAAGAAAAAACTTTGACTGCTGTCTTCTGTCAAATGGAGGATGAAATGTACCCAAACACTGACAATACTCCCTTCTAGTGTATGTGTTGTATATACATTTTACAAGCTTGGGTACTAGCAGTGATTCAGGTTCCCAGCGGTACCAGGTACATGTGACTCCTCCTTTGATCCCTAACTCAATAGGAATAATGTGTTTAAATGCCTTAGTAGCTTTTGAGTTTCCCTTTTGAATTTTAGAGAAGTTTTGATGATGCTACTCCACAGTTTGCAATTTCAGTGGGATATCTCAAGAGATGAATTGCCCTATTTCTTGAGCTCGTATAGAATCTACAAGAAGTTCCTTTGCCCGATGAATGTATTGCAGGGATTGTCCCTAGCAATGGCACCACCTCTAGAGCGCACCTGGCTTTTAAATGTCTGGTAGCCGGCAGACAACGCACAGCTGGCTCTGCGCACGGTCCTCGCGGCGTGCAGTACGTACTCTAGCAGGCCATTCAGGGGTTAGCGCTGTTAAGCTCTCTTTCTCTTTTCCATTCTCTTTTGCAGGCCTTTCAGTATGATTAAAAGCTTCTTATTTGTGCATGTTTTTCATACCATACTCATCTAATCTATGTAAATGGTATCTGAGGAGAATTTAGTTGGTGGGGCAACGGAATTGGATATTCCAGTTTCGTGCATTGGTTTGTTTTTGCCTGTTCCACTATGAAATGTTTTCCAGGCTTTTAATTTAAGAAACCCTTGCATAGAGATGAAGCAGGGAGTTTGCATTTAGAAAATTCCAAATTAGTTTCTGTTTCCAGAGTATTAAGAAATTAATAACTTTGAGAAATTGCCTGGGACTTGCTACTGTCTGAGAGCCAGGCCTTGACATAAGGTTTGCAGCCACCTGGACAGTAGTCCCTCCTTCTCAGGCCCTCTTTAAAATGTGAAGGTGGGTGTATGCAATCCTATCGGATAAGGTTAATGATACCACTCATGACCTTAGGTGCTTTGCTTGGTTGGGACTGCTGCCGATGAGGCCTGTAGCTCTCAAAATGCTCTGAGAAGTATCTCTCTAAAAGGTTAGAGAGAAGAATTGCTGCCAGCACAGGGAGAGAGTGCTCCTCAGAAGGAATGTGTACACACAGATGTTTGGCTCTCACTGAAAGTTCACTTGATTTAGTATTAAAATGTGGTGTTAATAAACCGAGATGAGAGTTGTAACTGACGTGTTGGCCAACTGGTGGCCTAATACGATCCTAATTAGCAAGGTCTGTCATCAAATAAATGTGGCTAGGTTTACTCTGATGTATCAGTTCTATCATCTAAGACCAGAGAGATCTTTTCCTGACACTGTAGATGTGCAAAACTTGTCTGAGCTTGCCTCAAATTAAATTCTTTTATGTGGGTCTGTGCTGGTTGGTGCTCTCCTTAAGTACAGTGGAAAAATACATGGCATGCTTTTATGAGGATCATGTGTTTGTTTTTACTGTGACCCCTCTCTAAAGCAATTTGAGAAGATTCCTCCTCCTTTCCAGACTTTCAGCTGGAAGTGTTACTAGGTCATTTTATTTGTTGTTGTTACAATTATCTTAAAAAAAAAAAAAAAAAAAAAGAAGAGGAATGAGAGAGTTGTGAAGAACTTACTGGCATCACAAAATTGTGGCTTACATTTACAAGTCATTTAGGTAAATCTTATAAAGTTAAAAGGAGGGTATTTTTAAAGTGTTCTTTATTCTTAAAGACTGACTGACTAATTAAAAAAAAAACTTGTTTTTTGTTCCACAGTGACTGAAGATATTTAACTGCATAAAATAAGCAAAAGCCACTTGTCCTCTTGTGGTATCAAGTCCTAGTGCTGCTGCATTTTCCTTATATGCTACAGGAATGCTTCTGTTTTGAGTTGCAAATTAAATTCAGAGTTTTTTGAAAGTAATAATTATAAATCAATTAAACATTCTCACTAGATTTTTATGGACTAGGCTGTGTTCCTTTATTGGCTCTTAAGCCTGATATTTCATTGCTGTCTTCTCAGAGTCCAAGGCAACATACCATTTTTTTTTTTCCTTAAGCAACCATTTCAGAAGACAGGAGACTGGATTATGAAGAAAGCAAACCCTGTATTTACTCAGCGTTGCAAATAGTCATCTCTTACAGTTTGAAAGAATGTGGCTAATACTGTATTAATTACAGATCTAACTTTTGTCCTCTCCTTCCATTTTTATTGACACCTGCAGTTTGATATCTGTTAACATTTTGGATGCGTTTTGCAGAACTCAGAGTTAAAAGCTGAAAAAAACCTCAAATTTTTTGTGCCTTTTTTTACTCTGGGGAAATGAAACAAGGCATGAGAAATTAAGAGGGAACTTGGCTCAAGTTCAGGAAATGCAGGGGGAGTTCTGAATCTTGGATTTTACATTCTCATTTGGGGCAAAACTTCCACAGCTGAGGTCAGTTTTTCTAGGTAGTTAAACACTACATCCATACTCTTCTTGCCTTGTGTTCTGGTTTGCAGGTTAACTCCATTCCTGCGGCTCATCTCCCTTACGTTAACGACTGAAAGAAATTGAGAGATATTGGAATACATTCACGTATGAGCCTTCTGTGTGGTAACTTTGAAAACCACCCAGATGAATAGTAGCACAGTATTGTTTTCAAGTGAAGATTGGATACTGTCATATATGAAATCAAATGAATAAAGTTCAAGGCAAATGTTGATGTTTTGGGAGTCCTATTCTTCATATACAATTAACCTTCACTTGGTATTTGTATTTTGTGTCTAAGGACTTGCATCTGGTTAAATGGAATCCAGACTTGATGTGAAGCCCATCCAGGGAGGCCTCCATTGCTTAGTTTGTTCCACTTAATTCATAAATACTTATTGCCTTCTTTTTCTTTTTGTTAATCTTGCCAATTGATATTTGTGGCTTCAATGTAGAAGGACTGAATGTTCCCATGAAATGAAAAGGGACCCCTCCAAATCTAGGCGCTGCATATCTGAATAGAGCATTACTGTTGATCATCCTGTGCCTGCTGTGTGGGGAAACAGAGGAATCAGACTTGCTGCTTTTGCTTTCGTGTTCTTCCTGAGTAATAATCTGAAAAATAGATAATTAAAAATTGTAAAGTAATATAGATGCCACAGAGCTGCATGCTAGAAACAGTGAATGATATACAGTGACTCAAAGCTGGAAGCATCTTGTATTTTAAAACATGGTTTTCCTGGAAAAAGAAAAGAAAGAATCAGTTCTGAAGGCTATGGGTTATGGTTACGGTTAAAGCTTATAGTTTTTAATATTTTCTAGATTTTCAATATATTGCCTTACTTCAGAAAAAACCCCTGATCTCGAGATTCTGCATATGAGGATCTCTCCTGAGATGGAAATGTAGAAACATTGTTCTCATACTGGAATCAAGTTCTAGGTCTGTGATTCTTCTTCCAGAGAGAGTCTGCACATTCATTTGTTTTTGAGGAAATTGACAATTCACCAAAATACATAATACTTCATTAAATTAGAAAATCCATTCTTTGAGTTCCTGTTGCAATCTGATATGCAGCACAAACCTGCAAAGGTAACATTTCCTGTTTCAGTTGCTTTCAGAAATGTTTCTTGCTTTCCATCAGAAGACCTAAGGAAAGTAGTTTAAGCAATCACCACCTAATTTGTTTCATTCAGTTACTTAACTAATAGTTTTATTTCTGTTGAAGATAACCTTTTTTTGAAGCAGGCGAAAACATTATTCATTATCACCTTAGAAAAGAGTAAGTTTTAATCTTCTATGCTCAAAGACGTTTTGGAAGGCTGTGCTGCCTATCCACATGTTATATATTAAATAGAATTAATGTGATTGGGGGTAGTTCTTGTTATGTTATTAATACTGCTTCTTACAGCTAGCACTAGGTGGTGCAGAGGTTATACCTCTATGTTCACTACAGAGCCTTTTTTCCTTCTTTGTTTTGGTTTTGTGTGTGTATGTTGGGTTTTTTGTTCTTGGCTTGGTTCACAGTAACTCTTGAGACCCAAAGGATTGCTTAAGGAAATGAATAGAAAAAAGGAGCCCCCAGTACTTGGCTTGAACTAATTTATTCACGTCTGTGTTCATTACATTCAGGCACATAATACTATCTGGTATGTCAGGAATAAGTAAATTAATAAACCAAAGTTATGTGTTCGGAAAGCATTTTAAAAATACAGAAGGTTATCTCCCAGGTTTTCGTTATTTTTGTATATCGTGCCCCATTAACAGTAAACAGCCTGATTCCCTTCTGTGAAATTCTGGTGAAATACCGGTTAAACTGCTCTAATTGTATTGGCCTACCATATAATTAACAGCAGTTTGCATAAAAGATCAGGCCTTAAAATAGCATGAAATGGAGCTATCGGAAGGTATTGGTCAACACGTGACTCAAATATGTAGTCATAGGCTGAGGATAAAGGAATTTTAGTAAAACCACATTTCTGATTGAGACTTTGTATTTGTTTATAAGATGTTACAGTATTTACCCAGAATGTCATGCAATGTAGCCCAAAGGTACATGTGGAGTGTTTGCACTGCTGTGCATGGGGCTCTGTGTGGGAAATTATTTTTTTGGCTGGCTGCTATTGCTCAGACCGCAGGACCTAATTCAAATGAATACTCCTCTATCCACTACTTATTAAGTAAATATATAGTTTAGGAAAAAAAGATCAATAAACCCCAGAACTAAGTAAAAAAAAAAAAAAGAAAAAAGCAAGGCAAAAATCTAATAAATATAACTGTGCCTGGAATTAGTTTGGCGTAAGAACCTGTAAGTCTGTTGTGACAGATGCTCAGGGAAAAGAAATTCACCAGCAGCTTTTTTCCCCCCTAACCTAAACCAGGATTATATAAGTAAGATAAGATTTATCTCTAGTAACTGCTTGATTTCCCACTTAACCCTATTTAAAGATTTTTGAGATTTATGAACATTAGAACCACCCCCCTCACAACAAAATACCGTCTCAAAAAACCCAAAGCCTAACCCTCAGACATTTTATTATTGACCTGGCAGATGTAATGAAGCATAGCTGCACCACAAACCCCTGAGACGGCCTTGGAGGATCCACAGCCTCAGCCTGAGCGGCTTTAGCTGCGGTGCTGTGCTGGCTCAGGAGAGAGCTGATGCTGCTGTGTCCCTCGTCAGAAGGTTCTGCTCAATCCATTTGCTTTTATTAAGACAAAATGAGCAGAGGGCTCAGCCGCAAACAAACCTGTTGTGGAATTAACGCGTGATCCTGTTATAACATGCTTAACCTGTACTAGATCTCTTAATTTAGTTTAAATCACTCTTAATCTGCATTTAGATCAAAATCTTTCCTATTTGAGAGAAATAATGAGGAAGATGTCTGGGGTAGGGTAAGGTACAGTAACTCTTAATGAGTTCACTGATGTAATCAAGCGCTTTCATCATCAGTAATTGTACACTGGAGTGCATCTTTCTTGCTGTGACTACTCTGTAAATAAGTAAGTACTTCCACAATACTTTTCCTGCCTTTCTATGAGTTGACTAATATGTGCACAGCATTGACCAGTTCTCATGAGAAGTGTCATTTCAGGGTCTGATTCTGGTCTGGACCTCATGAAAACATTTAAAGGTATCTGAGTCTGTTTGTTTGTATTGCTAGCCATGAGCACTTTAATAAAGTTCTGATCACTGTTAAACGTCATTGCACAAATAGAAAGAAAGAAATGAATCAGAGCCAGTGTCTGTGGGTATATCTCACACATCTTCAGTATTGTGCTCTGTGAAATTGAGACAAGTGGCTCAGCACCGTACAATGCCCACAAATATGTTGTCTGCCCTAGAAGAGCTGACTGGCTAACTTACTGCATAAATACTATCACATCAATAGTATGCTTAACTGCATAACTATTACTACCTATCTGGTGGGATATAAAGAGAGGTTAGAAACATAGATGCAGTAGAAGACTAAAAATCCACCAGATGAATCACTAGAAGGTGATTCGAGCAGACTCAACCACCTAAAAATATGACCGTTACCTTTACTGAAAGTTACTTGCATGGCTCTAGCATGCAGATACACTCACTGCAGGCTAGGAAGTCGTGGCGGTGAGGATGGGAATGGGCAGGGTGGTGTTGGATGAACAAAGACTTTATCCAATCTTCAAGGCAATCGTTGATTGAGCTGTGTGTGTATGCATCTCTTTAGGACACACTTCTCCAAAATAGCTGTGTGAAGTCCTGTATCCTGTAGGCATGAAGCTTGTTCAGTTGGTTGAAGTTGTATTGCTGGGTGTATTCTGGATATCGCTGAGTGTATTCTAGATAAAATGTTGAGCCGATAGAAGGAAAAGCGCTCTCTCTTAAGATCGACCAAATGTTTTTTTGACGGTTGATGATGAGAAGGGACACCTCTGATATTTCCTGACACCGAGGAGTCCAAAATGGTAGGATTTTGGAATGAACAGAAGAAATCTGAGCAGATAGTCTTTAGCAATGCAGGACGTTCCGGTAAGGTTAGTCCTGCCTCCTTTGAATTCCATATGGTTATGTATCTAATGTGGCTAATTATCTAATAGTCAGTGACTTTGCTGTCTTACTGCTGTAAAGAGCAGGAGGCGTAGATGGGGAGTGTCCCTTTTTAGGTTCTGTAGCTTTGGGGTGCATCTCACAATTTCTGTAACTTTGATTTACTTAGCAGCCATGTCGGCAGGCTAGAGAAGACCAGGCTGATAGGGATTTCAAGCAATGCGACAGCTCCCCTTCTGTGTACTTTTGTATGTTTCCCATGACAACATAACTGTCTCCTCTGGCTGTCCAGAAACACTGACAAATAGCAAACAGATTTATTGTGTTTTCTCAGTTGCCTTCAGTTGTAAACTTCCTTAGAAACCATGTCATGTCTTTGGATGAAAAAAATACTCTAAATAAACAGACTGCTTAGGAGAAAGAAACAGACTTCCTAAACTGACTATGATTTAGGTCTTACAAATTCAGTTCATCCACTTCAGATAGTGTTTACCCTCATATGTACATGATGCAATACACCACAGGCTTGTCTTGTACTCCACCCCTTTGAACATAAACCAGACATTTTGGAGATCAGAGTCATAAAAATTACAAAAGGCAGTTAATTAAGTCATTGAATCAATCTGCCTTTCAAGGCAGGTTCATTCCCAAGTGTAGATTAGCTATGGCGTTTGGGGTTGGTGGTGTGTTTTTTTTGTTTGGGTGGTATTTTGGAATGAACAAGTCTGTGCATTCCAGTTTTAGTAGAGGATTTTGATAGGGAATTTAATAGACATTTGCAGTAGAACAAACTTCTGGCTGGATATTGTATGTTACCTGTTCGGGATGTTTGATGTGTCTGAACTTCTCACCTGACTACTTCACCTGCAGCTTTCTGTTCCTAGGAGTTAAGAACAAAAGGCACTAGGCCAGTTTATCTCCCATCCTTCTCAAAGTTACTGCTTTTTTCTTGTCTATCTTAATTTTCCCTGTCCAAGGGGATCTCACAATTTGTAGTTTGCTGGTGCCTTTTGCGCTCTGTGGGGCACCTCTGTGTAATTTTGCACCTCTGCAAGGAGACAATGAAGATTTCAGCTTTCACCGTTATATCAATGAGCACTGCAAATATTCAACCCTTTCATTCCTTTCTCTCAGTAACATTTTGCATTTTAGGAGTACCTTTTACAATTGAAAATGCTAAATGGATGAAGGCATAAGATCAATTGGTAAAACCTCTTAGGCTACAAAGAGGTAATAGAGCTGCAATCCTCTGCCCCAAAATAGCAGTTCAAAATAGGAGGGAGCAAGAGATCCTTATGAGAAATAACGTGGAGGAAAAGTGAGCACATTGCATGTAGAAGGAAGGAAGGGCAACCTCAAAGATGTCCCAACCTGAATCTCTTGAGATTCTTTTCAACCAGTATTTTGAACACCTGCTTTTCTAAAGCTTTCCTTGTGCAGCTTTTTTTTTTAAAGTTGAGATTTAATGCAGATGCAAGTAGGTGATGTTGAAACTGCATGAGGATATGACTTGTATAGGGTCATAGTAAGTGAAGTGTACATGTAGTAGCTGTAACTCCTCCTGCTTATTTCCAGGCTTTCATCTCAGGTAATTTTCGAAGTGAATGACTACTGAAAGCATAACAATATGTACTCTGTAGGTTGCTTCAGTAGGCTACTTTCTTGACTATGTCCTGAATTGTATTTCCACAGGCATTTCTGCTCCCCGCCCCGTGGAAGTGCCAAGGAATGAATGAGGATTAATGAACATGGTTAGTAGAGAGGAACGATTATATTTCATTGGGTTTACCCTCAGTATGTTGGTAAGTCATGATACAGATCACTCGACTGGAAATGTAAAGCTAGTGGCAATTTTGTCACAACAGTTAATAATCTTGAACTACACCTAAGTGGTGGGGCCCAAGAATAACTTCGTCTTTGAAACAGTACCAAAAATTAATCATAACAAGATGCTAATCAAAGAAATGTAGAACATCAAATCACTTAATTGTACTGAAAAATATTTCACACGTGGATTAGTAGCATGATGATTCTCTTCATCTGTAGATCATTTGCTCAGATACAACTTCACGAAGTCTGTCTACTGTGCAGTGACCTGCATCATATAAGCTAAATTAGTTTCAATGTGTTTTATAATGAAGAGGGACTTTTGGCACTGGTTTCAGTCCTTGCTGTGACAGTACTGACAAAGAGAGAATAGGTGATGCTGGTAACCATCGCTTCCTGTAGTGCCCTAAGAAGGCAGCTGCGGTGTAAAAGGGTAGACAGGAGAATTCAGATACCAAGTATACAAAACAAAAGGCATGTAAGAATACCGAATTATATTAGACTGAAATTATATTAGACTGAAAATAAAATCCTTATGACTTTCTTCCTCTTGGGTATACATGTTTGGCTGAATCTGCTGGCATGGCAGTCACTGTGGGACGTGGAGTTACGCTGATCACACCTCAGCTTCCCAGGGGACAAGGGAAGGTTGCATGTACCATTCTCCTCCTCCTTTTCTGTTTCTATTTCTCCGTATCCTGGTTTCTAGGAAAGGGATGGAGATCTAGGGCACTTTAGTCAGGTCTCTGCCCTTGCCTTGGAGCTCTGGGCTCAGACTTGACAGAACCGGTGAAACTAGTACTTGGCAATAGAGCTGTGTTAGCTGTTTATATGCTAACCTCTCTAGCACCAATGCACATATAGGTTGCACACAGTGTTACGTTGCTATCATTGCATTTTATTGTGTTGCTTTTAGTTCACACTCTGTTCTGTAGCTGTCACTTCTACCGTATCATCTTGTTAAAGACTGCACAAGAGAACATTAAGGCTGTTGTCCATGTCTTTCTTCCAAACTCCTGATCGTCTCTGTTGGATAAACGTAAAGATAAGCATCAGAAAAATAAGCAGCAGTTCTTTATTTTGAGATCTGCATTAAAGAACCCTTACACAGTATAGTGTACTTTCCTTTTAATTGTACATTTTAACTTCCAGAGAGTAGGCAATGAAAATATTATCAACATCAATTTAATCTTAGTTAAAACTCATTAATCTATTGTAACATTTCAGTGCATTGTTTTACACACCCAAACGTGTGCTCATGAGACTACCTGTAATTTGAAACTCAGCCAGACGCTTTTCAGGCTCTATAATCCATCCAAAATATGTTTACAGAAGGAATATTTCCACAGCTGCATTTTAGAGAAATGGATAGATGGCTCTTCAGGAAAAAAAAAAAAGGGGGGGGCGGGGGGAAATTGAGAGAATTGGTATTGGAAGAGAGATCTGTCAAGTATTTTCTAATTCAAAACTCCTAAATTATCTCATGGAAGAGCAAATGCTGGTGAACCTTTCCTTATAAAAACAAACAAACAAAAACTTCTCACAGAAACATTTCTTGTGCAGTCTTTTGTCAAAATATTAGTCCTTCAATAACAGTTACTTTCCTAAAAAAAAAAAAAAAAAAAAAAAAAAAGGGGGGGGGAGGAGAAGATTGAATCAGGCAGTCAGGTTAAGGTGTCATTTGGGTAAACAAAAATTCTTGAGATTCTTCAGGACTAATACCTACACTGAAAGAAAACTGCCTATTTTCTGCTTTGTCATACTGTGTTTTTAAGTTCTATTTGGTATCAATTTTGTTGATTCTTTTTTGTGACTTCCTCTTCAGTGAAGGCATTTTATCAGAAACAAGATAAAAATATTTATGACTCTATTAAAAAATACTTCTTTACATACTGTGCAAGGAATACTCAGTTCCTCTCCAGTACACCAATTTCGAATGTTTTTTTTTAAAGCTTACACTTTTCAATCCTTCACTAGTCTGTTGGAGTAACTTTTAATAGTTGAAGCATAATTTAAAGTCAGTCAAGCTATAGTGATAATGATCCTGTGCAGTGCAGGATCTGTGCACTCAAAGATGACACCACAAAATATCTTGTGATTTGGAAAGTGTTCTGGCAGGTAAGAAAGAAGAGCTGAAACATTTGTTAAATACATTCAATATCAAGCGATAACATCTCTGTAGTGTGCTTTGTCATGTCTGTACATAGTCTTGTCTCTCAAAGTTAATTTTTAACATCAACTAAAAATTTTTTGAATCTCAAAACACTTGGTTCTAATACATATTTTGTGTTTCATATACTGCTAATGTAGTTCATTATTATTTTGAGAACAATCAAGCAGACTTTTCAACAGCAACAGAGTTTGGAAATACTCGGATATTTCTATGTTTAGAGGCCTCTGTGGCCACAAAGAAAAAATACGCTAATTTCAACCAGATCTTTGTGTTCTCAGCTGAAGTAGTAGCTAGTATATTATAGGCATATACAAAGCTTTTCCCTTCCCAAGAGATGATATAGCTGTGAATGACTCTTGGAAAACAATATTAATTTGCTGCCACAACTGGATGAACTATAAAAATGAGTGTAGATAATACCGTGTTATGGTTTGTTGCTTCTGCAGCAGCCAGCTTGCATTTTTCCTCCTAATTTCCTAGAAAGAAAGTAGCTTTTAGTGCTTTGGTTTTAGAAGTTGTGGTAGAATTATTTTTATGATCTCTTCCATTTTCTTGCTGCCGTACATCTGGCAGTCAGGCGTGAGCAGCTAAGGACTACACTAAAGCCTTTGGCAGTTACAGCTACCTTTATGATAGTTATAACTAACCTTACTGTTCCTAGTAAAGTATTTTCTCTTTTTTTTTTTTTTTTCCCGTGGAAAACAAAACTTCCTCTTTTTAAATGAATGTTTGTCTTTTTTTGTGAAATATTGTTGTTTCAGTTACTGTAATGGTCACAAGCTTTGGTCATAATTGTACTGTGGGAATGCACAGGATTCATACTTCAAACTGGTGTGAAGATGTCAGGAGTTGTTCTGATCCACTCCTGAGAGCGACAATCTATAGTCAAGGTATGACTTCTGTTTCAAATCTAGCTGTGACTAAATTCCAGCTGAGTTTTCATTTGATTTCAGTAAAACTTCCTGTTCAGGTTCTGTTTAGGTTGAAGGCGGGCGGGGGAATCTGCAAAGTGAATGTCTGCTTTATTTCATTTTGGTCTGGTTGGTACCTCCTGGCCGTGCTGTTCTTGGACACTGTTGTTTGCTTCACCCTGGGCAGACTGACAGCCAAGGAGTTCTCAGGTCACAGTCTCCAAAGGTGCTTCCTTCCCAGCTGTTTATGACAAGCAAATAACTCCGCGGAACACCACTGCCCAGGTTCTTCCCCATGCCAAAAGGGAGCCCAGTTTTGTTTGCAGTTCACCTACATGCCTTTGAATCCTGTTTACCATCTGCCGCAGTTCAGAGCCCCCTGCCAGCAGGCCGTCTGGGACTGAGCCCCTGTACTTACAGGCAGTGGGGCCCAGATGTGATTTTCCAGGGAGCTCTGGAACAGTCTTTATCCAGGGACTTCTACACCCTTCCTGAAGGAGCCGGCTTGCTGCTCTCATTCGGAGACCTGCCTTGAACATAATATTTACCATGCCTTTGCAGTAATGCCTGTATAGCAAGCATTTGCCGTTTACATTAACGAACCTTTTCAGAAATTTTCTCCTTGCCTTGGATTCTGGTACTGAGTTACAAGCACCTGGTGTAATATCCTGTGTTAGCAGCCAAAGTCTCAAATGTGAAGTCTCATCCCTGATTTTTATTTCAGGTGTGCAATTCAGTGTGGTCAGTGTGGACAATGCAAAAGAACTTTTTTCTTCTTTCTTTTTCTTTTTTTAACTTCTTATGTATTATGACCAGATTTTCTCAGGATGAGCTATACACTGAAAACAAGATTTAATCAACAGTGGTTAATAGTCTTCTGCAAAAGCTTATTTTTGTGATTGAGCTTTCCATTTACTTTTGTCAGTAATGAATGAAATGGAAGGACAGACTCTTAAAATAAGTGACAGGGTGATCACCCTCACCCGTCACTAGGAGCTTGATGTCTGGCAAATTGAGAATACTCGGAATTGCATCTCTGCTGTTACAACTGCCCTGGCTGTGGCCTTTGTGATGAGCATCTGGGAAGCCTCAGACCATAGTCAGAGCTGCAGCCCAGGGTTTGCAGAACTTTGTGATAAAAGGAGCTGTGACTAGCAAGTGGGACCCGAAGCTGAGGCCGGTGAGCAGCCAGGCTGGGCCCTCTCGCGGGAGGGGACCAAAAGCATGGAGCCCGGCGAGCCCCCAGTCCCTCCCCAGCCCTTGGCATGGGCTGAGGCATAGCTCACTCTCTTCCTTGCTACCATTTTGAGAAGGATTTTTTTGTTCTTGGGCACAGTAAGAAAATGCAAAATGTGTGTTAATGTAATTCTTTTACCTCTAGAGTGAAATTAGGAGTTTACCATTTGTGTCTTTGACTTGGGAAGGGAAGTGTAGGCAATTCAACAGACGCGATCACGTTATGCCTTAGCCTGAGTGAGACAGAGGCATACTGTAGCCAGAGTGCCTCGTTCTGTGGGAGGAAGTATTCCTCTTACTCCTCTTGTGCTCAGAGAAGGCAGCCTGTGACCTGTGAGGTTTCTTTTAATTCACTGTGTAGTCCTTTTTTCTAAAGAAAATGGATGGTGATGACGAGGAAGGAAGAAAATTAGCATTAAGCATGTTTCTTAATTTTTTTTTTTTTGTTCTTTATCATGCAGACTTCTAATGCCTCTTCAAATCTTGAAACTTGTTAGGAAAAGCCTCTAGGTACAGTGTACATTTACACAGGATTTTAAAATCATTCATTTGAACCCTTGAACTTTGGGAACTGACATCCAAGTTTGGCAGAAAGGCCTTTTCTTAAGAGAAAAGCTTTGGTTTGGTTCTTTTTAAAGATATCCCATTAGAACTTTTATAGCTTAGGTTCATCTTTCCTCAAAGCAGTGCTGAAAAGATGGCAGTAGCTGCAAAGCTGTATTCCAGAGAGTGGAGTGCACAGTCCCCAGGGCCCCGCTTCTAGCATCCCTCCTTCGTGTATCGGCTTTGTTTTTTCTCCAGTATGTGTGCCACAGCCTCTGTCCCAAGAGCATGCCAAGGTTACTTGTAAAGTGACAGTGAGATTAGTGGACCCTGAGATAGCTGTCAAGGTGTTCTTGGCAAGGAAAGCCTTATTTAATGGAAATTATCTTGTTCTACTTTCTAGGTGCTGTTAGGGAAACAATGGAATGTATATCCCTCATACACTGTTTTACTTAAATTTCACAAAATGCCATTCTGTTTGAGAAGGTAATGGAAGACCAGCCTGGCTTTTGGCTTTCTCATTTCTTTTTGCTATGTTAGGAAGAGGTGTTCTGACAATTCCTTCTATTTAATTAAATTTAAATCAGATTCACATATAAGGACTTAGCTGGAGATGAGGTATGTACTGAAGTTAAGTAATGGAAATATATTGGAATATTTTCTGTGATTTCCAAAGCTCAAACAGTGTCACTTTTAATGCACTGATCAGTGGTAGCTGCTTTCTTTAAATAATTACAAGAATTTCAAAAAAAGTAGTGCTTCACTTAAACTGAGGATGGAATCTGACAATTAAAATGGCAGCGTTCATGTGACTCATGAAGTTTCTACTTGTCAAATGAGTTGTGTTAACTGCTTATATATAACAGAATGATTTAGGTCTAAAAGGATGCCTGGAAGTCCTGTAGTCCAATCGCCTGCCCAAAGTGAAGCCGACTTCACTTCAGGGCTGACCGAGTTTTGAAAGCCCCCAAGGATGGTGTACCCACAACCTTTCTAGGCAGCTCGCTCCAGTGTTTGATCACCCTTGTTGCGAGGAATTTTTTCCTTCTGCAGCTTGTGTCTGTTGCCACTTAACCCTTTTGCTTTGGCACCTCCAAGAAGAATCTGGCACCATCTCCTTCATAGGCATCGATTAGGTAGCTGAAAAGAGCAGTAAGATCCCCACTAAGGTAAGGATTTGAATTCATGAAGTTCCTAGCCTGCTGCATTGCAGAATAAAAATAATGTAAATAGTCCTCAGTTACCTGCTTACCTGCTCTGAAGTGGAGAAAGAGCACATTTGCTGCAGATTTCAGTGTCCCCTGAAAGGAGGCAGTAACATCTCATATTGTTCTTTATAACTATTTTGTGTACACTTAAAGCCTCCTACCACAAAATTAGTCCTTGGTTTCTGTTTGTTGGTCTCAGTAGATATTTATGTTTTTTTCTTTACCTGTGTATTCTAGAGATTCACCATTATACATGTGGAGAATTCTTCTGGGTTTCTGCTCCATCATGGATGACTGTGCTCTGACTCTATAGTATTACAGAAGTTTGGATTGGGTGGCCCTATTGCCTTTACCTTGATTCGATCAGATGGCTGCTGATCTGTTGAAGCTGATGGTTGCTACCCTGGTGAGGATGCTGTAAAATGTATTTATACCTAATCTTTTGTTTCGGAGGAACTGATGATTGTAGAAAATAGTTAATTCCTTCAGAGCATGTCAACTGTGGATTTCACAACTTCTCTGAAGGAGAGGAAGCACCATTATTAGCAGACCACTGTGGTGTATAGACAACCTAGGTGGTCAACCTCATGAAACTCTGTTGCCTGTTAAGGACCTCTCTCAGCAAACAGTCTGATCTTTCTGACTTCCAGTCCAGTAACTTTGCTGGTGAGCCTTATGATTTTATGCAGCGAGCAACTTGAGCTTATTTTGGAACTGATTGTATTGTTTGAGTTTGTTGATAATTCTTTTCTGGTGTTTAAGAAGGATGCTATAGAGAGTTCAAGATTTGGGTGTTACAGCAGGGAATATGATTCAGAGGTGAATCTGTTGCAGATTTGAATGGTGCCTGGAGCCAAAATACTGTGATCTTGAGGATACTATATTGTGATATGAAACCCATTATAAAATCTCATGTGGCTAGGCTAATTCTTAATACTGTCATTATTAAATCATAACATTGTGCTTTATATTATACTATAGAAATAAGGTGTCTATACTATTTTAGGGTCATTGACTTAAAAAACCAACCAACCAAACTGAAAAAACACCTAACAATTTAAATGTAAAAATGAAGAAGTCTGACACATGGGTGAGAAGTTCATGTACATCATTTTGGAAAGCCTTTTTACTCCAGAAAGTTGCTACCATTAACTTTGCCTTGGTCACAGTGGTTAAATTCTGTAAAACTAGTTTTTGTAACTGGCCGCAAAATTGCGGCCAAGTGTTTCTCCTCATGCTCCAAACTTACTAAGCTCAGAAAATGCTCTGAAATTTGGTTTGAGCACCTTCAGTGTCTTATGAAGCCGGTGCATGCTGTGCCATATTTTATTTCTTGCTTGTGGCACATCCCATCTTACAGTACATCATCTTTTTCTCATTTCACACAAAAGTATGAAATCTGTCTCTAGATGATCCATTGAACTCTTTGTCATGGTTTGTGTTCGTAATAATTTCTCTACGTGAAATCTAGTCAAGGCTTCAGGCTTTCCCAAGTTCTGTCAGAGATTAAGGCAGTGAGTTTAGGCTTTCCATGGAGACAAATCCTTTGTGACCACAACAAATGAAAGCTTACAAATACAAAGAAAACAAATTCTTCTTGGGAACTTTTTGTGAAAGAGGGACGATATGATTCTTTAAGACATCTATATTTGCTGGAAAGCTTCTTTACAGTCTTAAAGCTATTGTCTTCTAAACATATTCTTCTTACTGTTACTTATAATCTTTTGAATAATGTGTAATGTGCTTTAATAAATCACGAACACCTTTTCAAACAGATTTACACTGCTCAGTGCAATGACTGCGTAGCTTGATTAGGTCTTCTGTTACAACTCTCTGACCTGGGTTCAGGCTTGAAATGTACATATCTTAAAGCTCCAATGCGCAAATACTGTAGGGGCTACTTGAAACTTGTATATGCCAAGAACTGCTCTGATGGTTTAGAAGGTCTCGAAGGCCTCTTGTAAACAAGTTATGAATATTTTGCACCAGGTATCTTTCACACCATATACTTTTAAAGCTTATGAAGATTGTTATTTCTGGGAAGGTGAGTTCTGGCACTTCAGTGCAGAAGCTGCGGGCAAAGAACGGTAGTGACAAATTTGGTTGTTAACAAGATTAATGGCGGCCACTTCTATTTGAAATACTAATATGTAGGTCATTCTTGATGGAAGGAATAGATGAAGAACTTCGTCTCTGAAAAGGCTGTGTTGTGTAGTGTGAATTTTGTGTGGAAGTGAGACCAAATGATCCAAGTGCCTTTTGTCAGGGTGGTATGTAGAGCTATACTTACTAGCTTATCTTTTGCTGCTTCTTCTCTTGAAAGTCTGATTACTCCATCAGAAATACAAATGCAATACAAAAGTAGATCTCATTTTGAGTAAAAGGGAATTACTTTTCCATTTTGAGGGAAAAACTGAGCCGTGGAAATGCTCGCACATGGATTTTCTGTCTCAAATGAACAGTCATAATGGTAAGATAATTATTTTCCCTGACTTAACCTTTTTGTGTGTGTTTTTCCCCTCTATTCCTCAAATATTTTAGATTGTTAGGATTCCAAATATAACTATTATCTGAATAAGAATTTTGATCTATTTTCCAGTTTACTTATTCTTTCCAGTCACCAACAGGCTTGAGCATTATATGGGAATAGTCAGCTATAGCACATTATACAGAGAGAAGAAATTAATCACACTATATTTTCAAATTCAAGTAAACAGTTTTTTCATCTCTAGTAACTGCTCTTGGCATAGAATTTAGTCTTCTCTCATTCATAAGCTGCTATGGCTCTGAAAGATTTGGTGCCTTTGATTAGAACAAAGGTGCAATCCAGTATTATTTTAGCTCTCTGGATTTCCCAAGACATGTGGCTTTTGGAAGTGATGGTGATAGTTGTTTGGGAGTGAATGCTTTGGTCTGCTTTAAATGTGTGTGATTTCCATTCAGAAGTATAGCATAAAACAAAAGAGCACTGAAATCTTAATCAGTGACTTTTTCCCCTGTGACAACAGCTGTATGCCTTCGACTCCTCTCCTTCCGTAGGAATCTCACTAGGATGCCCGGATGCCCTGCCGGTTGTACAGAAACCGCAGACACATTGTCTGTTGCATTAAGAGGCAAATAATACGTCATTGGCTGCAGTTTTAAACTTTTGATTAGCATTTGGAAATATGCAGTTATTCTCAAACTTGTAATTAAATAAACCCAGTAGCAATTTCTTCTCCAAGTGTATGAGAGCCTATGTGTCTATTACTGTGTTTATAGAGAAAGGCTTGCTTGTCTAAATATAAATATGTTTTTTGTGTTTACATCTTACTGTGACATCTACCTTATTTTTATGCATGTGGGAACTAAGTGATATTTCATTACTTTACAGTTCTCCTTAAGTGTTCAAGGGCACAGTAGGGCTTTGGGAGAAGACTTTTTTAAAAAAAAACCAAAAACACAAAACCCCAAAACAAAACAAAACAAAAAAAAACCCAACAAAAAAAGCGCCC
This sequence comes from Fregata magnificens, assembly GCA_013389945.1. Classification (NCBI taxonomy): domain Eukaryota; kingdom Metazoa; phylum Chordata; class Aves; order Suliformes; family Fregatidae; genus Fregata; species Fregata magnificens. The sequence continues at coordinate 107,872 of WAAD01042364.1, forward strand.
CAAAACTGTATTTTACTTGCACTCCAGAAACATAAACCCAGGCTTAGCCGTATTATTCTAGCTTGAATGTAGCTTGGTGCTGATGGCTCTGTTTACCATGCTGGATTTGGCAAGCTAGCTTTTCAGAATTGTCTCTACAGTATTGTTCATCAGCAAGTAGAATTTAGCAATTTATGTGAGACACTGAAACCTGGATAGGGTTTTGAGTCCCTCTCATGCTTGTGAAATCATGTATGTACGAGGAAAAGAGCTAGGAGATGAGGGAAGAAAGGTGTGACCGGCAATAACGTTTCATATACACTGTATAACATAATCTAATTTGCAAATAACCTGGTTTTGTATTGAGAGTGTATATTAGCTAGCTACAGTCTTCATGGTGAGGGTGGCTTACAAGGCATGAAAGCACAGGAGACCAGGGACGTATACTGTCTCAAGGACTCATAAAGTCATCTTATAAATCTTCCTTTTCCACAGAATGCAATCAAGATGGTTTTCAATATGGTGTCAGGGTGATACTCATGTAGAAGCCTGGATGCGTCTGAAGAGCATGCATGGGTCGGGTTTTAACTTTAACTTGAACCTAGCATCAGAAATGAACAAAATTCAGGATGTGCAGTTCATGGAAACTTTGAAACAATCCTATAAAGGGGAGATTCTGAATTAGGGGTCAGCCCTGCGAGCCAGCCAATTTGGGAATGCAACAGCTGCATCCCATGGTGACTCTAGCTCCGTGATGTTTCTGGTTGTTCCTGGGCATTGGGTGCGAGGCTCCCTCGGGAAAGTACTTAAAGCCTGGAAGTACGCAATTACTTAGCCAGTGTTTCTGTATTGCCATTTCTTAAAATGCAAAAATGGGATCTCTGTCAGGTTCCCTATCTAACACGAGATGGAGGTGTGTAAGTCAGTGTTCTGAAGGAGATCAGATGATGCTAGATCCATACCAGAAAATTATACCTTGGTCTACCTGAGTTCAGGATATGAAAATGGACTGATACGTTACTAATGGTATCATCTCCCAAAGAATGTTTGTAAGTTCTAATCAGTGTGTAATAACTAGTTACTTATTCTCAGTAAGTTAGGTGCATGTCATAAGTTGGATTTAAGAAAACATTNTTTATGAAGCAAAGAGAAACAATTTCTTTTTGATCTTGAAATCTCAGAGTACATCCAGATTTCTTTCTCCATCTGTAGGGATGTTCTTCATACTATTTGTGTGGACCAGAAGTTCATTAGCTGTAAGTGACCCATTACTCTGGTTGAAGCTATTAATATTCTCTGTTTTACTGTATTCAGTAATTCTGTATACTACAGTAACTCAGCCTAGCCTCTTCCTTTCTTGAATGTACTCTAGTTACTGTCTTCAAATCTTGGCTGAGTTTCCTTGTTGTCATACAAAATACACTTTTGTATTTATTTAGTTTACATTTTTATCTGGAAAAGCTCTGGCATGCATAAAACTCCCATTCATGTCATCACACTGAAATCTAACCCTTCATGCAGTAGTACCACAGTGTTGTTGAGAATTGGTTTTGCTTCTGAAGGCAAAGTGTAAGGGAGAGGCAGAGATGCGTATAGAACAAGGAAAAAAAAGTACGTGGAGACAAATATAGGTTGAAACTAAACCCACATGGTGTTAGCGAGTGAGAAATACAACAGTGGGTCATTGACAAGAAAGCACTGATCTAGACATGCAGGTAACTGAAGACCAACAGAAGGATGCTTTTAAGCATAGTTTTATTAGGTTAGTAGACCAGGCATATTTCCGATAGGTCCAACATGGTGTTACAGGATTCTTACCACGTAACTCATAACTCAGGATAGGCCGCCTTTACCTTACCCACAGGATTTAGCTTGTAACCTGAGCAAAAGCCGGAACATAAAGATTATGGCCTAAAATAGCACAAAACCTAATTTTGTTGCTTGACCAAAGTTATACTTAAGTTATGCTTCAAACTGCAGACACAGTGGAAAGTACAGGTAGTGGAAAAACAGAGTAACAAATGAGGAAATCTCAGGTAACGGTGTTTTTATTTCACCTCTATACGTATGTGCTTGAAACAAAATCTGATTCTAGCTAAAAAACAGAAGATCATGTGATTGAATAATAAACTAAGTTATACTTAAGTAGTGGTGGGCTACTTGGGCAAAATATTTGTTAATGCTTGATTAACAATGTGACTCATGGATTCCAGTGCTGCTTTAATAATGTAAAAAGGCTAACTAGAAGAGAAATCAGGGTCTTTTATAGACAGTGTTCTCTGAAGTCTGATTTTTGCCATCTCAAAGGTACTTGCTGAACTTGATACTTGTTTTAGTTGCTGTTCATTAGGGAAGCAGATAATAAACCAAACGCCTGCTTTATAAGTCTTATAAATTCATGTGCAGTATTAAAAAATACTGTACTCTGGCTCTTCAGAACCAGAACTCATCATTTGGAGAGTTTATTAAAATGTGAATGATAGATCAGCAAGCTCAGTCTTTAGGGGTTCTTCCACATTCATGTGATAAAGGTTAGGAAAGAGTGAAACTCGAGCTTTCCAAACCCTTAACTCTCATTCCTTCTGTAAACTCCAGGAAAATCTTGTATCTCCTTTACTTCTGAGAGAAGATTTTATGGTGTGTGTGGGGTGTGTTTTTTTTTTTTTTTTTGGTTAATCATTATGGATGCTGGCTGAAGTTAGAATAGAAAAAATAGATAATTAGAATAGATAAATTTAGATTAGTGGAATGAATAATTCTTAACCTACTGAGGACCATATATCTAAGTCCCTACATCTGTGAACCTGCCTGCTAGTGTTTAACGGATGATATAAGAAAGTTTGTGGGTTTTTTTTTAAACTGTCCCAGTGGAAGAAATTCTTTTTGATCCCTAAAGCAGGGGTTTGTTTTAGTTTAAGTGCTGTTAAGAAGTTGTGTTGTTTTTGATGAAGGGGAGAGGGAGGAAGCCAAGCAAACAGATCCCCACACACACATTCTACAGCTACATAGTCAGAGGCTACATCTGCATTAGAGAATCTGGAAGTGGTTTTCAAGTTCGTAGATCCATTTAGGTTTCTTGGGCAGGTCGCTTCGTGCTGATGCACCACCACCCTGATTTCTGAGAGATAAAACCATGGACAAGAAATCTAAACGGAAGTTGTGGTGCACTGTAAAAGATGCCCCTGCATAGACTGTTGAGGTGCAGGACCCTGTGCTCTACCCTGGGAAGTAACTGTAAACACAGACCTACAAGGTGAGAGGCTCAGAAGTGCTTAAGCTGGGGTAGCAAAGTGAGCAGCTCCTCTCTTGCTGGAGCTACCTAACTGGTGGGAGCGATGAGCTTCACCCACCTGCTTACACTTCTGCAGCAAGTCCAGGTCCTCTACTTATTGGATTGGCATATAGGGTTGTGACAGAAACCATGACTAAAGGAGTAATAGCAATAGAAAATACTGACTTTGTTGCCTGAATGAAATTCTGCGTTTGTAATGTTGGTAGGTGGCTGAGCTGCAGGAGGCGGTGAGAAGGCTGCGTAACGTCAGGGAGGCTGAGAAGGAGTTAGATGGCTGGTTCCAAGTGCAGGCTGCAGTGGACCAACAGCCCATGGCCAAACAGCCAAAAACCTCCCCCACCGGCACACACAGAATGGAGGGTGGCCAATAATGCAGAAGAATGGACGGTTGCAGCAGCAAGAACCAGCAGGAGGAGGAGACTTCCCCTGAAGCCTGAGGTACCCTTGCAGAACCGCTTCACCGCTCTGCAGACTGAAGAGGAAAGACCCGTCACACCAGGAGAGGTGCTGAAGCTGAGTAAGGCAGCCCGATCTGCTCCCCATATAGCAACCAGCACAACTAAGAAAACGCAATGGGTGATACTAGTAGGCGTCTCTCTTCTGGGAGGTATGGAGGCACCCATTTGCCGACCTGATACACTGTCTAGAGAGGTATGCTGCTTACTGGGGGCTCGTATCAGGGATGTCACCAAGAGACTACCAAGCCTTGTACAGTCCACTGACTATTATCTGTTGCTGTTGTTTCGCGTGGGCACCAGTGATACAGACAGGAGCAGTCTGAGGGGTATCAAGAAGGATTACAGAGCCCTGGGAGCGGCGATAAGGGACTCTGGAGCACAGGTAGTTTTTTTTTTTTTTTTTTTTTTAATCCATCCTCCCGGTCAAAGGGAAAGGCTTTGAAAGGGCCAGCTGAATCTGGCAAATCAACAAATAGTTACAAGACTGGTGCCACAGCCGGCGGTTCGGCTACTTAGACCATGGGACTCGCTTTGAGAAACCTGGTCTACTGGGGGCTGATGGGGTCCATCTGTCAGAGAAGGGGAAGAGCATCTTTGGTCATAGGCTTGCCAAGCTGGTGAAGAGGGCTTTAAATTAAAGTTGCTGGGAGAGGGGAACCTCAATCCATCCCACTCCTACCAGTTTGATGACAGTGCCAGCAATAGATGCCCAGAGCCTGGAGAAGGATCACAGGTCAGCAGGAGAGCACCTGAAGAGCAGCACAAAGGAATTCCAGCCACTCCAGCCAGTAAGTCAGCTTCATCGGGGGCCCAACTTAAATGCCTCTATGCAAATGCACGTAGCATGGGGAATAAACAAGAGGAGTTAGACATGTGAGCACACCTGCAGGGCTATGATCTTATTGGCATCACGGAGACGTGGTGGGATGGCTCCTATGACTTGAGTGTTAGAATGAAAGGAAGGACAGGTAGGGGAGACGAGGAGCGGGTGTCATCCTTTTTGTCAATGACCAGCTGGAGTGCATGGAGCTCTGCCTGGGGATGGATGAGGAGAAGACTGAGAGCTTATGGGTCAGGATTAAAGGAAGGGCAGGGACAGGTGACATTATAGTGGGGGTCTGCTACAGGCCACCCGACCAGGAAGACCAAGTGGATGAGGCCCTCTATAGACAGATAGAAGCAGCCTCACGCTCACAAGCCCTGATCCTCATGGGGGACTTCAACCACTGTGATATCTGTTGGAGGAACAACACAGCAGGGCATAAGCAATCCAAGAGGTTCCTGGAATGCGTTGATGATAACTTCCTTCTCCAAGTGATACAGGAGCCAACGAGGAGAGGTGCTATGCTGAATGTTGTTCTCACCAACAAGGAGGGGCTGGTGGGGAATGTGAAGCTCAAGGGCAGCCTTGCCTGCAGTGACCGTAAAATGGTGGAGTTCAAGATCCTTAGGGCACGTGAGGAGGGCGCACAGCAAGCTTACTACCCTTCATATGCCTGCAAATCAGGCAACCTGAAGCTACACTATTTCAAACATATGTAGCGTACATGATGCACGCAGGGAGGTGATTCTCCCCCTCTACTCCGCACAAGAACAGGAGGCTGCCTCCTCATGTCTTAATAGGAGACATTCTTGCAAAATTTCCTGAAAAGGTTTCAGCTCACCATGAATTATTGAAGAGTTGTTTAAAAAAACCAAGTATGTTGTGTTCTCGCACATTTCTCATTTTACTAATTACAGATTGAAAAGCCCATTTGAATGAAAAGTGTACATTTCTTATGCTTTATTGAAAGACAGCAACATCCATGTGCCTGCAAATCAGCCAACCTGAAGCTACGCTATTTCAAACATACGTAGAGTACGTAACGCACGTAGGGAGGTGATTCTCCCCCTCTACTCCGCTCTTGTGAGACCCCACGTGGAGTGCTGCATTCAGCTCTGGGGCCCCCAACATAAGGTGGTCACGGACCTGTTGGAGCGAGCCCAGAGGAGGGCCACAAAGATGATCAGAGGGCTGGAGCACCTCTCCTATGAAGACAGGCTGAGAGAGTTGGGGTTGTTCAGCCTGGAGGAGAAGAGAAGGCTCCGGGGAGACCCTCAAGCAGCCTTCGAGTACCTGAAGGAGGCCTACAAGAAAGCTGGAGAGGGACTTTTTACAAGGGCATGCAGTGACAGGACAAGGGGTAATGGCTTTAAACTGAAAGAGGGTAGATTTAGATTAGATAGAAGGAAGAAATTCTTCACTATGAGGGTGGTGAGGCACCGGGACAGGTTGCCCGGAGAAGTTGTGGATGCCCCATCCCTGGAAGTGTTCAAGGCCAGGTTGGATGGGGCTTTGAGCAACCTGGTCTAGTGGAAGGTGTCCCTGCCCATGGCAGGGGGGTTGGAACTAGATGATCTTTAAGGTCCCTTCCAACGCAAACTGTTGTATCATATCCTTTTTTTTTAACCTTTTTTTTTATGAAACAAGAGCTGCTGCTAAGCTATTCAGCAAACTAATTGATATATTCTTAGTTCTTGAAGGATATAATCCAAAGAACCACTAAAAAACAAATGAAAGCATAGTCTGGAAACATAAAATACACTCCCCATCACCATTGCTGCTTCTAGGTACAAAGTGAACAAAGGTGGGTCCCTACAATGCTAAGCTATACTTCCTTGAAGCAGCAACTCACTGTTTTTGCCACGACTGCCTGGAAGTCAGTTTTATGTATCGCCTTTCTTCAGCTGTCTTTAGAAAAACAGAGTAGACAAACTACTTGGGGAGCATCATGACTTGTGTAGAAATTCCCTTAGTTGGCAGGACAAACACCAATGGGAAAAAAGAAAGCAAACCTCAGCACAATTCACTGGAAATCAGGAGTTACTCCATGGACATGTTTGATCCTGTTAATTCAGTGGTATGCAAGTGATTTGCCCCTTGAATATAAATGCTATAGAGTGCATCATCTCAATGTGATGCAGACACTGCTGTATCATGTAATAGGCACAGATAAAAGAAAAGCTGTAAAAAAAAAATGGAGACACTCGTAAAGGCACATCAGTATTCACAGATATGAAATTTCTCTCAATAACATATAGCTCCTGACAGAATATTTGTATTCTTTATGGATAATACTGAAGTACAGGAAAGATATTGTAAGCCCATAGGTTCAGACTAAGCACCCCCTATCCTCAGAAAAAACAGTTTCCTTGTGAATTAACTGTACATGCTGCCACCCAGGTTGCCAGGGTCCAAGCTGTGGATGGCAGAGAACTGTGAAAGATTATTCAATGAGCGAAGTAAGATCAGAGCTACAGCTAGTGAAGAGACATGTACAACGCAGCAAACCAAATTTCAAGAATATGTGTATTTCCTCATTATACAATCAATGAACAAACCTTTCTAGTCTTTCCATGCATGTTCATAAGTGTCCTGTTACTCAAGCCACTCCTCAAAATGGCTTCTGATGCAGACCACCACTGCTCTTCAACAAGCAAGCCGATCATCTACAAGCAATTCACTATGCTGAAACCAAACTTCAGTTACTTCTGCCGGAGCTACTCTACTTATTATTACAACAATGACATATTCTTTAAAAAAAGGATTGGAATTGGGTCTTCTATACACTACAAATCCATGCCCAGAATGGGACAGGAGGGGAAGGGATCTCATCTTTTTTCCTCCATATGCAATCCTTCCTTTGATTGAAACATTTCCAACTGGAATATACTTTGACTGAAAAACATTTGAAAAGCTTCACCTTTGACAATCCTTCATGTTCTGACCAAGAAAAAAAAAAAAAAAACCCTAAAACAAAAACCCCTATGTTTATTGCTCCCTGCACCTTTCTTAAGTAATGGATTACTTTGCTGAAGGATGTAACATCAGGAGCATCTCCTTCACCAAGCCATAGCTTTATTAAAGATTAGGAAAATATCCAGAAAGACTTGGAGCCATTCTATTCACTCTTTCTCCACAGGTGCATTTTCCAGGTTTGCCTGGATTTGGCTTATAATTTAACCAGAAATAACCCTCTCTAAATCATACTCAGGCACCACTTCTTAGAGTAAAATACTTCCCTGTAAAACTAGCTTTCCAATCTTAGTTGCTCTAAACATTGGACTTGCATTTTCCTCACTCTTGTACAACTGATTTTGCTCAAGCCTTTGGGGGGGGAAGTCTGTTCGGCCACAATCCAAAATATGGAACAATTCATCTGCAAAGCTGAATGTTTCACAAGCTATCTGCAAATAGGGCTTTATAAGAGGAACCATTTTGTCACCTTAGCTATATAGCAAAAGCAACAGCCATAATATAGCATTCAGAAGGAGGGATTACAGCTGTAAAAAATGTTCACAATGAAGTCATAAACTACACAATGTGCCCCTTTTGAATTTCTTTACAAATACAAAACTTTTCATAAAAGGTTAGCTAAGATTCACACGTCTTCAGGAGAGAATATGGGCCAGTTTATGGAACCTACATAAAACCTTGCGAAATGCTGCTTTTTTTTTTTTCTTTCCCCACTGAACCTGAAACTCAAAATAAAAATCATGGGGTGCAGACCCATGTGGACTGAAAGCAAAATTGTTGCGCATGAAGCCTCAAGAACAAAACACACCATGTTTTGCACAGCTCGTTAGGATGACATTATTAGAGCTGGGACCACTTCGGAAAACTCATCTAGAAGCCAAGAACGTTCTTAAACGGGATGGGAATGTATGCTCCAGTTTGCCTGCAAGCCTAAAACAAGCTTAATTAAAAGTTTCAGAAATGTTAAATAATGTTAATTTGTTGCTCTGGCAAACCGCCTGCTACAGCTCTGCAGACTCTATAAATGAGAGTCTGCAGCACCATTACTGAAACCCCTTCCTGAGCTAGTTAGACTATTCAGGCTTTTTCTGGTTGTGGATTTTTTTTGACTTGTAAAAAGCCTATGAAGTAAAGTTGTAGACAGAGAGAGCGCTATCTCAGGTTTGAAAGGAAGGCAGGCCCACGGACTCCTTCCTGACAGTGTTTCTGATACAAAACTTTGTCAAGAAACAAAGCATCCTGCCTCTCTACAGCAGTATCAAATCCAGATGGCGTTTATAAAAAGTACACAAAATCCTAGATGATATGGGTGTCTATTCAAGAATTATTTTCAGTTCAATACACGCAACAGAACAAGAGGGCATACAGTGATATTATAAGAAAAAATTTGATTTGAAGCAGATGTCAGGAAGCCCTGTTGCATGCAAAAAAATCATGAATACTTGCAAAAGCCAAAGAAGCAGATTTGTGCAGGTACAAACAGTGGACCTATTCACAAACAATTGAATAGCATATTGGGGTGGAGTATGGCCAAATAATCAAAGACTAACCGACAAGTACTTTAACTACATTCGGTGCAGCAGTACAGTGTACTTAAGGGTATGCTGCGCTGGATCTCATACCTAGGACCAGCTATGGATAATAGCAGTTTTGAATATTTCCTTTATTAATGGCTATGGATAGATTTCCAGTTCTAGGATCATATTTGCAGTTTAAGTTAGAGGGCACCCTAGACCACTAATTTGCTACAATTCATATACATCCATCTTCTCTCTATCTTCCAGTTTAGCATCTTCTTAACTATTAGCACACCCATAAACTGCAAAAGTACATTGGAATAAGCCCAAGCAGCCTAAAAGAAGGTCCTACATGAGAAGAAAATGGAAAAAAGAGGAAAAAAAAAAGTTAAGTTATTGCAACATTGGACCATACACAAAACCCAAAAGCTTTCACACCTAAAGCCTCAGTCTTCTCTACAGAAAGAATGATTTTTTTAATTATTATTCTAGAGACAAATAGCTTTCACTTAGATTTAATTTCAGATCAAAGGGATAAGAAAGGATTTTAAAAGTTTAAGAGAACTAATAAGGGACAGGGAATACAGTGAACTCTTTTCAAGTCTACATCCAGTAGACCAGTACACATCAGCAACATTCACAGTCACAGTTTGCAACTGTAAGAATTTTTATTTCCCATACTTTGGCTCAGATGCTTTTTAAACTGTATTGGTAGCACACTCCCCCATATGGCACAGTTCCTTAGCAAACCTACAGAAGAACTAGGGGCCATATTCCTCATTTAATGGCCTCAGTAAGTTTTCTAGTGGGACAAACGTGGCCCAATCAATCACTTCAAAGCAACACTGCAAAGGATTGAACTGAGTGGCAATAGTTTTTCACAGAATTACCATATGTAATGTTAGCTTCAAAGTTTCTGGGAAAGTTTCTTTTTGCACACAAAGCACAAAATTAACAAGGAACTCCCAAGCCCTCTGTAAAAATTAATCTTTCATATGTTTGTAATTGAAAGAATTTCCAACAATTAAACTATAACTGAAAGTCACCCAGAATAACTTACTTCTCATCTTTTTTTCATGAATAATCTGCCATTCACACCAGAAACAATTTTCTGAGATTTTGGAATTTCAAAGACTTTAGTATTCTGAGATTATGAGTAATGAATTAGGATTTTAGAGCCTGTAAAGATTAGCAATTGAATACTTAAACCCCCTTGCAATTAGCACAGCATATCACTGACATTTAAGCAGGTTCACCTGCAGCAGTTCATTTATAATTTAAAGGGAAACCACAATGAAACCATAATCACTAAATGTTACTTGTTCACCCCAGAAAAGGGAAAATAACAGGCATATCACAGAGGCAGACAGGCATCCAGAAATGCCTTTTAGAAAGAAAGTCAAAGTAATCTTGACAACATATTTAATTTCTCTGTGAAACAGAAGTTCTCAAACTAGTGATTAGCAAAGAGAGGTTTGGCATTTGCTAGACTTGGGTCTCTGCATTTAGCATACCTATATATCTTCCAAAGTGAGACACAAAATTCCACAACATTTTACCTACCAATAAGTTACTTGTACTTTGACTGAGGCACCCTCTTCTTTCCGATCTGTCCCATTCTATTCCACTTGTCCTAAGGAAGCACAGAACGACTAATATTTGGGAAGACCAAACCATCTCACAGTCATACAGGTCCAAGTTCTTCACACTTCCTTGGACAGTGACCTCTCTAGGAATTGCATCTTAAGTAAGAGCATAAGCAAAGTCTCTGGCACTACATAACTGCTTAACATAAAAACCCAGTACGGTACCTGCATGTAATCCACACTACAGCAATGTATTTCACATCGTAACGCTAAACCGTGGCTGTAAACAGTTAAAAGTAAAGCAGCACAAACAGAATAAATGCTTTCATGAGAATGCTATCAGGCGTAACACCATATATCATGCTTGGTATATGGGAAAGGAAAGCCGCTACCATCATGGTGGATCTTCTTTTCCAGGTACCGTTCTATTAAACCCGACTGTCCCGTAAGTACTTGTCTACACCCCTGCAGGCAAATATCTGGGTCAGGCCACTGGAACACCTTGACCACTGAAAAACAAAGGAGAAGGTCACCACTGCTTGCAAGCAAAAGCACACTGCTTTAATTATTTATTGCCTTTAAACAACTTTTGCTGGATATTTTAAATCTGTTAATATGGACAACCACCGGTATGGAGCAGCTTCTATATAGGAAATAACTAAGCTGGGACTCTTCTATCTGAAAAAGACACAGCCTTGGTGCGAACACAGTAAAGGACAATAAAAATCATAAGTGGCATGGAAATGGTAAACAATAATTCATTATGCACTGTCTCTTCTGATACAAGAACTGGGAGGAGGAACAAAAGAAGTCAGATTCAGAATGAGCAAGAGAGAGTTGTTTTTTGGTTTGGGTTTTTTGGGGGCTTTGGAGGGTTTTTTGTGGGGTTTTTGTTTGGGGTTTTTTGTTTTTCAGTTGACATATTAGACTCCCTTGCATTTCTTGCTACAGGGTGTTAGAAATTTACAGAGACTCAAAGAGAGACCATATATGCTAATGTATTACACCTGTATTTTAGGTTATTAAATACACCAACACTGCAACTGGCAAAGGAAGACCCCTGTCCTGAAATAATAGCTGGAGCCTGGAAGAATATTAGCATACTACCATACATATTTACACTGCTCCTCTTTAGGCTTCTGCTCACAGCCAGCATTGGAGATAGACAGACCTTTGGTCTGATCCAGTGTGGCCCATACCATGTTTTTATCTTACTCAAATATTAAAATAGAAAATAAATTCCAAAATTATACTGCTCAAATACTGTACTGTTTCCCAAAACACGCAAGCTTTCTGGCTTTAAACTTACCTATTAAATAACGCTACGAGAGGTCTGTTTTAAAATATTAATTTTGGTACTATCCATACTGTATCAAATATAAATTATTCAGATTTTCTTGGTACTATTTCTCTTCTGGATCAGCCAGGGGAAAAAAAAATTAATTACTAGAGAAAATAGAATTCTGTTATTTCCTGCCACTCTGATCTACACTGAAAATTTTGGTTCACACTGTAATAATATCCAGTGTTTCCAGACCCGGAACAAGTTCAAGAAAGTTTATGACCTTTATCAGTTGCCAGTGTTGCTTGCAGAAGGCTATGATGTAGCAGGTAAAAAGACACAAAATACCTGGAATTTCATATTCGTATGTATTCCACAGACTGTGTCAAACAGTCCACTGCATACTGTATGACTGACACAATTCCTTGAAAAATTCCATCACCTTTTGAAAGTAGATCAATTTTAATAGAAGAGCAAAACAAGAGCAGATGGAGAACAGAAAATTAAATATGTCATACAGACTTTCATGTCCAGCACCTTAGAAATTTTATCTTAAATCCTTACATATTCAGCATCTCAAAGCCTCTGGAGCTACCACAGGAAGGGGTCCCAACCAGGTTTCACAGAACATCCACCGTTACTTGCACTGCACAATACCAGGACAGACAGGGCAGTGATGAAAAGAAGTGGGGAACTTCTCTCATTAATTGACAAAATTCATAGACTCATAGAATGGTTTGCGTTGGAAGGGACCTTAAAGATCATCTAGTTCCAACCCCCCTGCCATGGGCAGGGACACCTTCCACTAGACCAGGTTGCTCAAAGCCCCATCCAACCTGGCCTTGAACACTTCCAGGGATGGGGCATCCACAACTTCTCCGGGCAACCTGTCCCGGTGCCTCACCACCCTCATAGTGAAGAATTTCTTCCTTCTATCTAATCTAAATCTACCCTCTTTCAGTTTAAAGCCATTACCCCTTGTCCTGTCACTGCATGCCCTTGTAAAAAGTCCCTCTCCAGCTTTCTTGTAGGCCTCCTTCAGGTACTCGAAGGCTGCTTGAGGGTCTCCCCGGAGCCTTCTCTTCTCCTCCAGGCTGAACAACCCCAACTCTCTCAGCCTGTCTTCATAGGAGAGGTGCTCCAGCCCTCTGATCATCTTTGTGGCCCTCCTCTGGGCTCGCTCCAACAGGTCCGTGACCACCTTATGTTGGGGGCCCCAGAGCTGAATGCAGCACTCCACGTGGGGTCTCACAAGAGCGGAGTAGAGGGGGAGAATCACCTCCCTACGTGCGTTACGTACTCTACGTATGTTTGAAATAGCGTAGCTTCAGGTTGGCTGATTTGCAGGCATATGGATGTTGCTGTCTTTCAATAAAGCATAAGAAATGTACACTTTTCATTCAAATGGGCTTTTCAATCTGTAATTAGTAAAATGAGAAATGTGCGAGAACACAACATACTTGGTTTTTTTAAACAACTCTTCAATAATTCATGGTGAGCTGAAACCTTTTCAGGAAATTTTGCAAGAATGTCTCCTATTAAGAGATGAGGAGGCAGCCTCCTGTTCTCGTGCTGTAAAATTCTGAGCCATTAATATTTACATGATTCTGGTAACTAGCAATAGAAAGTTTTTGGTATTAATTCAGTTTCACTGGAGCAGTTATTGCTTATGTTATGGTGATGGTAGAATGTATTATATGTGTCTCCGTTTAATGGATGGGATAAATGGCTTCAGCTTGGCCCGCAAATATAAACCACCCTAATTTGAGAGCAGCCCTGTAAAACAGGAATGTGCACCTCATTTTAGGTCGAAGCATTTGTAAGGAATGTGTCCAGGACACCTGCAGAAAATTAAAGCCTTTACTCCCGTTGTACACAAAATTTTCAAGAGGTAATTACCCTCAGTGTGAAACATAATACAGCTCCCATTAGATGGAACACATGGAGTGAAAATTGAATAGATGTCGGGAGTGCTTCTGAGAATTAATAGGGCTGTCGAAAGCAGTAATAGGAGTGTTTTCTTCGCCTTTGTGTACAGCTATCCCTCTCCTTATCTTTTGCAGTTTATGATGAGGCTGTTGCCATTCGGCTCAGGAGACAGACACAGGCTTCTTCCATGTTGCTGTCTCCTGCCAGCTGCTTTGTTTCTGCGGAGCTGGCTGCTGCCTTTAAAGGCTCCCACTTTTGTCCTCGGCCTGCCCGACTCATTTGCGCTCGGTTCCCGGTCGCCGTGCCAAGGGCTGGCGCGGAAGTCCCTACTTTTCTGTGAGCTACGAGGATGAGAGTGACAAAGTGGGGCTGCTGGGTTCAGCATCTCACTTTGTTAAGCCGGTCTTTTATCCTTCAGGGAACTTCCTCTGTGGAGATGGAGCTGAAAGTTAAGCTTTCATGCTTTGTTCTGGCAGTCGAGCCACAAATATCCAGTTTCCTCTCTTATTGTTTGACGTTTTGTTTATGTCTCTCTGTTACAGAAATAGAGCAAACGGTCTTTGTGTTCAGGTTTTCTGTTCTCTCTAACTACTGAATGATGATAAGGTTCTGGTTCAGAACTTGCGCTGGTATTTCCTCCGTTCCTGCTAGTTTTGAAGATCTCTGCCAAATGGTTAAATTGTGTGCCTGCATATTTGTAGTACCTGCTTACTACTGATTTTGTAGCTCTTCGGTTCCATCTGATGGTTGTCAGGTAAACAAGGTGTGAGATGTGCTGGCAGCCTTTGGCGCTTACAGAGCCTTCACTTGTACTCGGAGAGGCAGGTGGTGCCTTGGCTAATGTCGCACCATAATGGGGGTGTCTTGCGGTGCAACCTTCTGGGCCATGTTGGCTCTGCTCCGGAGCAGTCCGGTGTAATTGCTCAGAGTTCTGCTTGGTTTGAACATTAAAACCTATTTAAATGTGAACTGAAATCTCTAGCCTGCGGTAGTGACCGTAAGTTTGACTGAAACACTTTAAGTTGCAGTGAACTTGTTAGAATCATAGAATCATAGAATCATTAAGGTTGGAAAAGACCTCTAAGATCATCAAGTCCAACCATCAACTAACACCACCATGACTCCTAAACTAGGCCCTGGAGTGCCACGTCTACACCTTTTTTGAACGCCTCCAGGGTTGACGACTCCACCACCTCTCTGGGGAGCCTGTTCCAATGCCTAACCACTCTTTCGGTAAAGAAATTCTTCCTGATGTCCAATCTAAACCTCCCCTGATGCAACTTGAAGCCATTCCCTCTCGTCCTATCGCTAGTTTCTTGGGAGAAGAGTCCAGCACCCGCTTCCCTACAACCTCCCTTCAGGTAGTTGTAGAGAGCTATAAGGTCTCCCCTCAGCCTCCTCTTCTCCAGACTGAACAACCCCAGTTCTCTCAGCCGCTCCTCATAAGACTTGTTTTCTAGACCCTTCACCAGCCTCGTTGCCCTTCTC
>WAAD01042364.1:123997-137348 GCA_013389945.1 Fregata magnificens
CAAGCTCCTCCGCCAGCTCCCTCAGCACTCTCAGGTGGATCCCATCCGGCCCCATAGACTTGTGAGCATCCAGGTGGCGCAGCAGGTCGCTGACCGCTTCCTCCTGGACTGTGGGGGGTTTCTTCTGCTCACGGTCCCTGTCTTCCACCTCAGGGGGCTGAGTGTCCGGGGTTTATCCGTTAGTTCATGGACATTTGAGCAGCTCTATTGGAGAGTTAATCATCAGTTTGCAGCCTTGCCAAGTGTAGTTTGAATTGTCCCCAGGCCCCCTAGGAGGGAGACTACTATTTCAGATGTCACAAAAATACCTCAGGTTCTGTCCATCATGCTGAGTGATAAGCTTCTACGATTTAACATGTAGTGGCATATGTTGATTGTGTTTGAGGGTGGGTGAAATTAAGTATGCATCCAAGCCTTTGACTATCTAAGTAGGAGTATAACGGC
The DNA here is from genome assembly GCA_013389945.1 of Fregata magnificens. Taxonomy (NCBI): domain Eukaryota; kingdom Metazoa; phylum Chordata; class Aves; order Suliformes; family Fregatidae; genus Fregata; species Fregata magnificens. The sequence continues at coordinate 124,442 of WAAD01042364.1, forward strand.
CCCATGATGCCTGTTTCTCTTTGCTTTTTCCCTTCTCTGCTGTCTTTCTTCTCTGCAACATACATAATGATTTGTCTCAAGGGATGGTGAGGTGGTGTGGTTTAGCCCCAGTCAGCAACCAAGCACCACACACCTGCTCACTCACCCTCTCCACCCCCGCAGTGGGATGGGGGAGAGAATCTGAAGAGCAAAAGTAAGAAAACTCATGGGTTGAGATAAGAACAGTTTAATAATTAAAATAATAATAATGATGATGATGATAATAATAAATTGTAATGAAAAGGAAAACAATGAGAGAGAGAAAGAAAACCCAGGAAAAACAAGTGATGCAACCACTCACCACCTGCTGACCGATGCCCAGCCAGTCCCTGAGCAGTGATTGCTGTCCCCCGGGCAACTCCCCCCAGTTTATGTGCTGAGCATGGCATCATATGGTATAGAATATCCCTTTGGCCAGTTGGGGTCAGCTGTCTTGGCTGTGCCCTCTCCCAGCTTCTTGTGCACCTGGCAGAGCATGGGAAGCTGAAAAGTCCTTGACTAGTGTAGGCACTACTTAGCAACAACTAAAACATTGGTGTGTTATCAACATCATTCTCATACTAAATCCAAAAGACAGCACTATACCAGCTACTAGGAGGAAGATTAACTCTATCCCAGCCAAAACCAGGACATGAGAAGATAGAGTCCTCACATACACAGTGTTTTTTTCTTTTTTGGGCCAGTCTTATGGCAAGCTATGATCTGTCCTTTTGGAAGCATTAAACATTGGAATAGTTGAAAAGTCTGCCTCTGCCAGTTCAGAAATAAGTCAATAAAATACCTGCAATGCTTTGCGCTGTCTCAGAATGCATTTCTTGTTCCACTGCTAGCAGTGACTCTGGATAATTTGCATTGTAGGGTTGAGTTTAATGATTTCTAGGTAAAACGTAATTCATTTGTGAGCAAAAACTTGGTTTTGCCAAATCAGCCTTGCAAGCTAAGCATGGAATTGGAAAGCTAGAAGTTGACTTTTTTTGTGTGTTGTTCTCAGTGGCAACCCTCATTTTATGCCTCTTGTAAGAGCATATATAGAGTGCATTTTGGCATGTATGAGAGCTCTAGTACAAATCAATTCCCAGTTAGAACAAATAGGTTTTTAACGTGTACATTCAATAAATGATAACATTGCACAGTTACATTTCACTCTATAGCTCTTACCTGAAAACTTCTGAGCTACTTTGATTCATATTTTGATTTTTCTTATGAACTGTTTCCATGTGAAATTAGAGACTCAGACACTTAATACACTTGTAATTCAACATTTCCTTTTAAATAGTGGTTTAAAGATCAAAAAGAGCTGTGAGCCTGTGTTGTCTGTATTTTCCGGAATGGGAAACTTTCCTTACGCTGCTTTAATTGTCAACTTTTCCTGTCTTTTTTTTGCCTTTATTTCAGTGTAACTATGCTCATATTTAATTTAGATGGTGAAGTTGCTTGTGTAGTTGCGTATGTTTTTGCCAAGCACTTTGGGTGCTGTAAATGTGATATATATCAATTAGAATCAAGCTGGACTCTGAAATTTTAGTACAGATTTGGACTCAAATGTTCCCCAGGTTCCAGGAGGTTTTGGGAAGGATAAAGTCATGCAGTTTTGGGCTTCTCGTTGCTTTTCTATGTGACTGGTGTCCCCCCCTCCGCCTTGTTAATCACTTTTTGTCTGAAAGTGGCCAAATAGCAATTCAGCTGCCCTTCTGGTCTGTATTCTGATCCTAAAGTAGATTATTAGTGGTGGGTTTTTTGCCTCCTGTACCTTATTCCATGGGCTTAAAAAGATTATGCTTAAAGTATTGACATGGCAGTTACTTGCAATTGTGAGGATACTCTTCAGGTTTTTAAGTCTCCTGAACTGACATTTGCTGAAAAGTTAGTTTAAAATAAAGACGACAGTGATTGGACTGTGTTGCGTGCTCTCACAGTTGTAGCCATTCGGAAATATATTCTTGTAATTGAAAGGCTGTCATCTAGGAATGTTCAGAGCTCCCTGTACTATGGTTGTGTTTTGAAATTAACTTAAAATAAAGACCTCAGTTCACAGAAAGTTTTATAAGTATGGAATTTTTCCTGTGCATCAAGTGTAATTATTTTCTTCACATTACACAGTGCGACTCTGTTTTGTTCCTTGTAACAATACTAATACTCTGATTTGTACCTGAAGTAGCAAGGTAGAATGAAAATTGCCTGGAGCTGGCTCCTGTGACTCTCTTGGCCTTCGGCAGCCCAGCAGCATCTTGTTCTCATGGACCATTGAGAGATCAAGGCTCTTCACTGCTCATGTTGTCATTTATATATCTGGTTATCAGTACTCTAGAGAGTTTTGTTGAAGGTAGTTGAACTAGATTGCTCCTATCCGAGCTTACTCCAGAAAAACAAAACCACTTCTCCCTTTCAGTTGCGGTTTTGGGGAAATGTTCTCTCTATATTTGAATTAACACATGCTGCGTTACAGAATAGCGCTGATGGTATTGCAATGTCTGCAAGTTCCTCCTTGGAAGCAGCCTTCTACTAGCTTCCCCTGAGCATCCAATTCACAGCAAAATGTGAGGCTCACGTGATTAAAGTGGGTATGGGTAGGTCATTGCTGGAGGTGGCTGCCCTCCCTGCAGTACCTCCAGAACTCTTCCCTCACCTGTAATTACTTCTGCTTCATAAACTTTTTAAAAAGATACTGATGAGGTATACAGCAGAATGAGACACTTACCTGGGTTTTAGAAAGACAGTCATACAGATAATAATGAACCATAAAACATAACAACCTTGACAAGAAATAAATGCTGGCTATGACAACTTTTTGTCTCTGGATCATAGACAGGTGCTATCCTAATGGAAACTCCAAAAGTGAGGGGAGACTGAAGAATCATTTTGGAATCTGATGTAAGAACCAAATGGCTGCAGTTCAGTGTTACTTCAGGAGTTGGAAAGTTAAAAGTAATCCCAATAGCCAAATTAGTGGGCAAACAAAATGCTGGTCAAAGGTGCATAATAAAATTAATGTTGTTACATAGTTCTGTAATTTTCCATGTGTACTTGGAAGAATTTTGTGGATATGATTTGTTTTTCTGCATAGAGACACGTACATGTCCTTTAGCTTTTCAGTATGGTCCCTTTCCAACAGAGGAGCAAAAAGTAGTTTTGATAAATAGGGTTTTCAGGGCTATGGTGTCTAAACCATTTGAGTGTAAGATGTCTTAATTACTTTTACAGGATTTGTGAAAACCTGCGTATTTTGGCCAAGGACTGAGTTGCACTTCACAACTGAGCACTTTGAGTCTGTCCTTATCATTTGTCCTAGCACTGAGAAAATGTGATTCCAAATAACATGAAAATTTCAAAATCAATTTCAGAATATATGGAAGGACCTGAAGGTGATGCTTTCTAAGTTGTGTTTTATTTGTGGTACGCTAGCCTTTTGGTACTTGCAATGTTGCTATGCTTTCTGTGGTTGTTCTGAACAGCTTTCAGAGTAACGCACAAGATTTCTGTGTGTATATAGGTGTGGTGTTTACACATGTATATGTGGCATCAGTCGGAAAACAGAGATGTCTCCCAGTAAAACCCATTAACTTTTCATAGTCTTATTCCATCTCGTTACCGTTTGTTTTGAATGGCCCCGTTGTTTTTACCTGACTGGTGTGCTGGTTGCTCTCGTGATACGTTTTTTAAAATAAAGGGGTAGGGAGAGACCTTCCAGACATCTGTTTTAAATCAAAGTTGCTTTAATTTCCGTGTATGCCGTCTTCTATCCATCATCTATGCTAATACTCAAATAGTCAACATGTGCAGAATTTCATATGCTGTCTCATATGCACATCTTTAGCTTGCATTTTCAACTAGCTCATAAACATGTTTGCTTTAACATATTCTTAGCTTGCTCTTCTTGGATTTTAAATCCAGAACCAAGAGCACAGTGTCCTTCAAGTGTCATTTCAGTGTGTTCAGCATCTTTTAATAAAATACAAGTTAAACAAGCCCAGCTGGCAGTTCACAGGATATATTTGGACGTTCTTTCTACTTAGATTAACAGGACTAAATCTTAGATGCATTTGTAATTATGTAAATCGACATGAACTCAAAGCTGTCATTCAAATGATTTCAGAAGAAAAGCGGTTGCATCTCAAAATATCAGTGCCATTGTCTGGTCTTGATGTTCCTTAAAAGTTTTTCCCCTTCCACAGCCATGCTGAATACATGATAGCAGCTGGGGAGGTAAAAGGTTAGATAGTATTCTGCAGTAAGCCATGCATTAAACATTGTCTTTTTTTAGATCTGTTCTGAAACTGACTGGTTGCCTAATTCTATTTAAAGGACAGTTTTCTACTTCAAAATGGCAAAAAGATCTCAGTCATGATTGTGTGTTCTTCTGTAGGAAGAAAGTACTTTTTAAAATAAATAGCTTGGCTTTTTTTATTGTACTGGAGAGAGAGGTACTAAGGTGTGGGACATACACGATAATGCCTAGGCATAAAATAAAGCCAAAGTTGGAACACAATGCTGTATTTACCCAGGAGAGGACAAGTTTGCCCAGACACAGCCCAGAAGATGTAGGTGCAACTCCTTTAGATGAGTTCCAGAAGTGGTCTGAATATTGGCATTTGTTTGGTCTGAATGGAAAGGTCATGTCCATTGTGTTAATTTGTCCGGAGGTACTACTGTGTGCTGAGGTCGGGGGGAAGAGTACGTGTGTGGGGTGGAAGGCGGCACGTGTCATATGCGAAAACCCCAATGTAGAACAAAAATCATGACCAGCCGTGCTTTTGTTACCCCAAAGCAAACACTTTTTCACAGCCTTTGGAATACTATAACTGATGTAAAATAAGAGGATTTGTCATTTTTCCCCTCTATAGCGCTAGTCTGTCACCACTGAAATGGTCATGTACAATATATAAAATCAGTCCTGTGAGGCTCATGTGGGGTGAATCAAGAGAAAGGTGAACATTCTCTAGGAATTCAGAATGAAGGGCTTTGGTCAGCAAGCATTACATTCCCCCATAGACTGCTAAACTGGTCTTGAAAAGCTGTTTTCTTAACTACTAAAAATCAAAGGTAAACATTTTGCTTATATCACTTCTCATAAACGTGAATAACTTAAATGTTTGGAGTATCTAATCTGAAAGGCGACAGCGTGAGCTGCGGTATACCCTGGAGTTTGCCCCGGGAGCAGCGCAGGGACTTGCTAGCCCAGCAGGCTTAGCTCCTAGAGATTTATAGAAATGCAAATTACATGGCAAAAAACAAAATTAAAACAAAAAGAAGTGCTAAGCTACTGAAGGGGCTCAGCATGCTAATGACAGGCTTCATTAGAGTATCCTAATACGGACAATTGCTGCAACTATGAGCAGAATAGATATAATGACTCCTCATTCACAGTAGAGTAAGCGCTGAGTACTAGGGAATTATTTAGTGCAGTTTTCTTCAGAGTCTGTGTTGGACAGACTTGACAGAATGAAACCTTATAGGGTATGATTTTGAATGATAGGGGCAAACAAACGTCTTTTTTTTTACTGTTAGCTTTTTTTTTGTTTTTTAACTTGACATCCGCAATGATTTTTAATGTGCGAATTTTTTGGAAAGAGATCAACTTCAGAAGGCGAGAAAGGGTGGAATGAAGCAAGACCCGCAAACAGTAAATGTGAAACTCTCCACGTATCATACATAAAATAATAACTCATATCAGGAGGCCTGTTTGATTTACTGTATGGGGTACTATAGCTTTCAGTCTCCATTGGAAGAATCAGATAAAAGGAACTGTTAAATTTAGTGACTTATAAATAACATCAAAGGAAAATTCGAGTAGCCATAAACACTTCCTTCAGCCCCAAAATGTTTTATATCACACTAAGCACCTTCATTATTACCTGTCTACATTAAATTGATTGCATAATTTATTATTAAAATTATATCTCATACTTTGTATAGGTCATGCATGTGGGTGTGTGCATATGTATATTATCATCTAATACTGACCTTTTTGATTCTTCTGTTAATTTTGATGGCAGTATTCCAAGCATGGGAGGTCATCAAACATATTCCAGGTGCAGCCTTGTCTGATAGAAGAGCATCAGCACAAATGTGTTTATGCCTCTGAAACAAAAGTGTGATCTGTTTCAGATGTGCAAGATAAAATGAAGTGTTAAACTACTTGCAAGCAGTAGTAATTTTTTTCCCCTCTGTTAAAAAACGAAGGTGCTTTGGGCTTTGTACCGTACACTAGAGAGGCACACAAATCTATTTTGCAGAAATCTGGAGTCAAAAGACCTATAGCTCCTTGTAGAAAGATAATGAAGAGTAGGAGGAATGCAGTATTCAAGGGCTAACTGGAAAATTGTTTTCATGGAAGAACACTATATGTGCAGGTTGTAAATAGTCGCTGTATGCAGACCTACCTGAACCATGTTTCCTTCCTCCTTTTCTTTTTTAAAAAAAGCCTAAATACATTGCCAATAACTAACATAAACAGATCTTTAAAATAGATAATACAAAATTACATTACAAAAACTCTCAGTCTTTTTTTCCATAGCTGCATAAATTACTTATTTGGTTTTGGGCCTTCAGCCCTGTAAGTAGTGAAGCGCATAGGGCATCTGGTATGTGTGTCTGGGTAATGCTCTCACTTCGCTATTTGTCTCTGAATGACTCCCTCACAGTGAGATTTTTTTAAAAAAGGCTTCTATTTTGGCAGATCTCAGCCTGTCTTGATACCTCTCCATGCACTAACAGTCTGGGTTTTTGGAATGCTTGCTTTCTCCTCCTGGGCTTCAGGAATATCTTTGGGTGTTTTTGAAGTATATCAAATAACGGACACCAAAAATTTGAAGTCATTTGGATAGGTGTTAAGAGAATCTTTTTAAAGGTCTATATTTTTTTGTTGCCTTTGAGAATTGCTCATCTACCTTCTTTGCCTCGCTCTACAGATTGGGGGTGACTGATACTAAAGGTATGAAATCATATGCATTTTGATATTACATACTACCTTGAGTAGATGGACTTTGGAGTAGGAAGTTGTCACAGCCAGTATTAAAAGCACAGAAAACCAAGGAAAGCTATTTGATGTTATCAGATGCATAGTTTGACAAGAACTGCCAGAGGGAGTTGTTGCGGCGAGTGTAATATATAGATCCTGTGCAAGTGTAATAAAGGAAGTTGTGTCCCTTATGTTGAAAAGTCAGTATTGGGACAGCAGATGAAATGTGAACAATCATAGGGAAATGAGGTCAAGATAGATGTCTTCACCCTCTTTTCTTCCACTTCTGATTTTTTTTTTGCATATTTGTACTGTTGTATGTCTACCCTCAAAAACATGGTTCTTAATTACTTTAAAAATCTAGCTCACATAGGTGCAAAACAGTACTCTGTTGCAGGGCCTGCTGAATTTATTGAGACTTTTTCCTATTGGTCCAATATCAACAATTTTCCCTCTTGCAAATGATATACAGCCCATAAAGCAGAAACATTTCAACTGTTCAACAAAATGTGCTGGTGCTCTGTACTTAGACTTCAGTGGGGGTGGCACGTAGTTAGCTTTTCTAAACAGAGAGATACAATACTTAATGACACCATAGGAATGAAGTAGGTTAATGTGTGAAGTACAGTGGGTTTTTTTTTCTGAAGAAGCTACTGAACTTCATCGATCCGAATGGCTCGGACATCGTATATGTGTGTTTGCTATTATTTGTTTATTATAAAAGATTAATTTTTTCATTCTTACCTGTTTGTCTAAGCTGTGTTGCCTTTCTTAGTAAATGCCAGCTGGAAATCAGGGACAAAACTACCAGCTGTGATCTAACTTTTAGCAGATCTTATTGGGAAGGAATCTACTTATCTCCAAATGTTAGCTTCTTTAAAAAAAAATTTCAAAAAAAAATTAGTATCTGCGGATCATGAGGTATTTGTACAATGATACTATACTTGGGACAAGAAAAAAGGGGTAAATGAAGAGAGTACCAGTTGAATCTAGGTTTGTTCTAGGTTTCCTTTTCTTATCCGATTAACTCTCGGATCACCTATTCAGCACATTTTTTGCAGTAAAGGAAAAATAACTTCTTCAATCTCAGCTAAACCTAAGTTTTCCTATTTATAAATTACTTCCTCATCAAATGTGGTGGTCATTGGTGAATTGGTACATGAGCCACATGATTATTGCTAAATAGTCCTTTGGACTTGGAAACAAGGGGACTGGCAGAAGTCCAAGAAGACTGTACCTGGGAGAGGCAAAGCAGGATGTTACCACAAAATCTTTTAGGCAACTGAAGTTTATTTTGTAAAAATAATTTATTGTAGTTACCTGAGCCATTTGACTTTATTATGGTACTATTTGAAACAGTTTATTGGTATATGGAGACAATTTTGCAGATTATGGGTACTGTGACTGAATACACTGAGAAGACTAGGAACCCATCTGTTTTAATTTGATTCATTAAATACCAGGGGCTTATGAAGAGCTGAATACGTCAGTCCATATAATCTCTTTAAAAAATTGTGAGATGCACAGGCAGGACAATGATGTATCGTTTCCAATCTCCAAGCCCTTTCTGAAGCCTGTTTGTTGCTTTCTGTAGGGAGAGTTAACTTGTGTGGAAATATTTTGATATGATAAAGACATTAAAAATATTTAGTTTGCACTGCTGATTTCTCACAGTTTCTGTCCAGATGATAAAGCTATGCAATGGATTGGGCTAAAATAAAGGTGATGAGGGACTTTGTATCTAGAGCCTTTGCATGCTTGACTGCTATTCATTCCTCTTTATGGCTCCTGCTTTGACAAGTGAAATGTAGCTGCCTTTGCTTTCCAGACCGTATCCCAAGTGTTCCAGATGAGATGAAGCCAACTCATGGAAAAGCATGTAGGCAGAGACAGCCAGTTTTTATGTGGAACCCCACCCCACATAATCCCCCGTGGTTGACAAGCCAGTTAAAGGTGTAGGTCAGCATGGATTCTGGACAACAATATTTCTCTTCTATGCTGTTGGGTTACATTTTCTCTCAGCAAGCTTAGGTAATACCGTATGATGAATTTTGCTGGTAGCTTGTTGTCTTTATTTCTCATTTTGCTAAGCCTGATGGCATTTTAAGCTCTCCTTTATGCAGACCATGGTCTACTGCTTTGTTCAGAAAAGTTATTCCAGGAACTCTTGTAGTACTTGAGTCTCTGAACCAGGTGTGCTGTGTGCCTTCTGGAGAACATTAGCTCCTTTGCCTGCCAAGGATGGCAGAGAAAACCACCCTGAGGATGTCACAGCAGGGCTAAAACCTTTTTGGAGATTAGCAAGTATTGTTATTGCCTCTTTGGGAATGATTCCTAGCTGTCCCCAACAGCATGCTGTGGGCTTATTATCTAAAGCAATACTGACAGGAAGATTTTGTTGGTATTCAGAACGGACCTTCCAGGTCATTGTCATTTTATCTTTATTTCTCTCAGATTTCCGCAGTTCCAGCAAAGAAAACTCACTTCATTGGGAATTCACTTAGTGCTATATTTAACCTTCACATTCTTTCCTCCATGTTATAGCTATGTGTAAACAGCTGAGGTTAGAATATTCTATATTAAAGGATACATATTGTTTATTTAATAATGAGAATACTTTTAATTTAATATGTTAGAGCTCAGTGATAGCTGAGTTTGTTCACACGATCCACCTCTGTGCATAAGTCAGTACGGGAAAACCTCAGCGGGAGTCTAAAACTACTGGAAAATGTGAGTGAATGTAAAGAAGAGGTAGTGATGTACACTGTGCATGCACATGCATGCATGCACATCTTCCCTATCAGGCATTCTAAGCTGATCCCTTTAGGACTGATTTTCAAAGTTACAGATACCAATTTGGTTCCCAGTTACCCCTTACTAATTCCACCAGTTACCTTCAAAATGCTCTTGTTAGAGCATCTGAAGGTTACTCGGTTCCCTCCCCTTGGAATACTACCATGTGTATGTTTTCCAGAATTTTAACTCGTGCCTGGATGCCCTTTTCTAAGAAAGCTTACAGTGAGGAAGAGCATTGCAAAGCGTTGATTACTTTCTTATTGCAGTAAAAAGATAGGTAATAATCGGCTGGAGGTGGACACATAATACCTGAATTGGCACTGTTACGCTGAAGTTAAATCTCACTTCACATCCCAAGCAGCATGCTGGACTTCAGCAAAAATTCTTCAGCGGTGAAGAGTTTTGAAAATTGTTCTATTTGGAAATGGAAATTTTCATTTCAGCCTAATATTCTGAGGCAAAGTTTTTTGGTTATTTTAAATGAAGTGGCATCTTAAGGATACATTTGAATTGCATCTTAAGACTACATTAGTTACATGAAAGCATACTGTAATTTTGTTACAACCTGAAACTTCGCAGTGTTTTTTAAATCCATGAGTTCTCTTGCAAAACAGCTTGAAGCTAAACAAAACAGAAATTACCCCCCTTCCAGGAAGAAAATTTCCTTATGAAAGGCATGACATTTTAAAAGTGCTTCCAATAGCAATGATCAAGGCACTCTCAGGATTGGAAGGCATAGATGAGATTATTTGAAAAAATGACTTTAAGTGCAAGATGGCCACTTCATGTTACTGTAAAATAGATATGGAAGAATGACAGGAATGCTTGGCAGAGCCTGATGGCAGTAGTCATTTAAATGATTGAGCAGTATAAACAGTGTCTTTGTGTTTACGGTGCAGATTTTCTCCTTCTGTGTATATACAATGTCTGCATTGTGTGTAGATGTGAGGGAGAACGAGGCAAAAGGTCCGGAGGAGTACAGTGAGGGATGGGAAGGAAAGAGGGCATGGGCCAAATGCTCAGCTGCTGTGCACTGTTGAAATCAGATGAGAGTTTGGAGCAGCTCTGTACCAGCACTGCAGACTCCAGAGCAGAAACCTGCAAGTCTAGCTTTAGGCTTGGAGAAGAAAGAGGGCTTCATGACAAATGTGTCATTCCAGAAAGGAAGAGAATCAGAGCTTTGAAGACATTGTGTGTGTGCACACGTGTGTGTGGAAGAGAGAGAAGGAAGGAGGGGACTTCTGGCTATTCGTTTCTTTTTTGCATTGTTACTTTTATGCCACAATGTGTGATAGTTTTTCTATAAAAATGTTTTTACTGTACGCTTGATGTATTCCCATGAAATTGCAGTTCTTCTAAAAATATTCTGCATTTCTGAAGTGTTTTATGGTCGATTGCTGCATCATAACTTTCATGTTTTCATAACCTTGTATTGGTCTCTGCCCCTGCGTTATGCCATATGTTGCCCTTCCCTTTCTTGTTTATTTTCTCTCATTCTTTTTTTTTTGTCAGCTGGGAAAAGAGGGCCATACTGCCGGCAGCTTTGATTCTGCCAGCACTGGAGAACGAAAAATTCCTCTTCTACCTCCCTAGTGCTTGGATAAGACAGGTTGTGATGTAGTCTGAAAGGTGTAAGAGAGTGTAATCCACTTAATGCCTACTCAGCAATTTAACAATAAATATTCTGAATAGCCGATATCATAAGTCCTCCTAAATGCGAAGAAAACCCTCCCCCCCCCCCCCCCCCGCCTTGAAAACTTTCAACTTTCATTACCTGCCCCCACTTGAAATATTTTGAACTTGGCCTGAAAATCACTGTGGGCCAGACTCTGAAATTATTTTCCCTACCCAGTTGTGTGGTAATTGCAGTTTAGTATAACACGGATTTGTGATGTGACTGCTGAAGTGCTGGTAAGAATGACTGAAGGTGTATTGGAAATGCAAATTTTACAGTGACTACTGTACAAATGATCTTCTGCTATTGTTTAACACTGTAGTTAAATAGTGCGTGACTATATTGCCTTTTTGTTATAGGAATCCGCTTGGTTAGGTGCTGTCTTTTCATCTGTGTCTGCAGCTTCACGCAGAAAGCTCACTGGAATGTGAGCAATTAATGAAATTCGGAACCTTTCTCAAAAGAGAGAAAGCTGGATGGTTTCCTTCCACAGATGCAATCCTTAAAGAGCTTTCTTGTGAAACGAGAGGAGTTTTTTAATATAGTAATTGCAATATCCACTATTTAGCAGCTGAAAAAAAATACCTGTTGATAGATGAGCTTAATAGTGTTTATTTATTGTCATTTGTAGTACTATTTACCTCCTTTGCTGCATCTTCAACACTCTTTTAAGCATAAGCAGTTTTCAGGACTTAACACGTAGAACTTTTATGGTGTGTGGCATTCCTCTGGCTGACTACTGAGTAGCAGTTTGCCTCGGGCAAAACATGTTGTATTCTTGCTGAAAAAAGTGAGAATTTATCTGTGTTTGTTATCTTAAAAATTGTTCCAGATGAACACACAACAGGCTTAGCATACCTTTAAAGTAAATCACACTGAACTGATTGTATGAGTTGTCAGTGATGAGTAACAGCTCTCTGGTGATGATCAGTTGGTTGGGAATTTTGCAACATAATGGAGTATATAAACGGGGTAGCATTTTTCATTGCGTGAATTCTGAAGACCTGGAGGGCAAAAAACCCCTAAACCAGAAGTAATAAGAATCAAAATAAGCAGACGGATATCTTACATAACTCAAACTTACATAGCTTAAACTTGGCAAAATTCTGCACCAGTCCCTCAGTGTAAATAAGTGTTAGTCTGTGTTACATGGTCATTTATACCATATAATCATAGAATCATACAGTCGTTTAGGTTGGAAACGACCTTTAAGATCATCAAGTCCAACTGTTAACCTAACACTGCCAAGTCCACCGCTAAAACCATGTCCCTAAGCACCACCTCTACACGTCTTTTAAATACCTCCAGGGATGGTGACTCAATCATTTCCCTGGGCAGCCTGTTCCAATGCTTGACAACCCTTTCAGTGAAGAAATTTTTCCTGATGTCCAATCTAAACCTCCCCTAACGCAACTTGAAGCCATTCCCTCTCGTCCTAT